>QFDD01114570.1:0-45283 GCA_006871305.1 Vachellia collinsii
ACTGTAACTTTTATACATGTACACTACACTACACTGTTATTCACGAGCACACAAAAGTTGGAGCTGAAGAAGGAAGCACAGAGATGATGGCATCGAGAAGGTTGAGAGAAAGAACTAACCTTTCAATAATCAGTGATTTCCCTCTTCTTCTTTTCTTCAGTGATTTCCCTCTTCTTCTTTTCTCTGGCAGTTGCTTGCTCCCTTCCTTTATGAGAAAAAAGGATGGAGTTAAATACGAGGCGGATGAATGTTTTGTCATGTCAGAGGGGCAACTATGTCTTTCCTCCACTTCCATCGCGCAATTGAATTTGGCTTCCCACCATTTTTGGTGGGAAGAGAGATTCCCGCGTACGAATGAAAATGCCTTCCCGCGGGAATCCATTTTCCCTTTCAAATGTCCCGCCAAATGGCCGCCGCCAATTGAAAATGTACATTTTCCTTTTCCATTGTCGTATTTTCTTCGATCCAAACGGGCCCTGAGTACTCTCTGGTGCCTTGCTGCTCCTAGAAAATCCTTCGATTTGAGTAATATAGAATCCTTTTGCTGGCTCAATCAAAATGAGTAAATTCCGTTTATTCTGTTAAAAAAGTGAGTTAAATTACATTAATATTTTTAATACTTTAAAAAGTATAGTCCATAATTTCTCTTTATATTTCAACGTATGTCGAACAATTTTGCCTAATTTGTTTTCTAAACAAGGAGTAACATTTGTTGAATGTTGATCGCTTTAGCAGAGAGGAATGTAACTTGTAAATTTCTTTGCTCATTACTCTCTAGTGACTAGTTCCACTCTTTCATGAAGATGCAAGCTTACGGATACAGCTACGGTAGCGTTGGAGAAGAATATGATCTTATAAAGCACCGAGTATTAAAAAAGACATGAGCCTGGATCTGGCATTTTGATGCCAGCCTTTTGTGGGGAGAAGATGGTCGCCTACTAAGTCCTGGGTCCTGGCACCAGGATAAAGTCACAGAGTTGCATAATTCATCCAAAGAGTAAAGTAAGAATTCCATTCCCCGTCAAGCCATCGACCTCCATGTCATGTGCCAACCAAATCCCTTCCTCTTTCCCGCGGATCAATCAATAATGCATCAGCCACAATAATTCAGAAAGAAATCCCTAATCCATTCATTAATGGGAAACAAAATGTCGCAAAGCCAATGGCATATATAGACTGTACGTCTCAGATAAATATAGGTAACATTCTGCTAGACTAGATAACCCATATTCAAAATTAACACTGGTTTATCCCGCGGGGCTAAAACGAAGCAACAGTTTCCATAAACGAAGAGCAGCTGTTTCTTTCTTCTTTGAATAATACGGTTGTGCAGTTACTAATTACTAGCTATACTTATACAGGAGCCCTCTCATTGTTTCTCAGCTGCACATTGCTTTCATTTTGTAACAGCTTGCTCGCTCTATGTTGCTTTCCTGCCTAAATGGAACTCTCCACAATATTATTCAACAAGCAACAACATAAACATGATTGATTAAATGAACTTACATAAACCATCATACGTTTTCCTTTTGCATATTCAGACGGGGAAAACAAATTATCACAAGCACCTGCTAAAGCAACATTTGGCCGTTCAAATTTCAAAAGCGAAATGTTCACTACTTTACCTAGCACTACCAGTACCAGACCTCATGCTGCTCCAAGGAAACTTGGCAACACCCTCAGCACGACTTGGCCTTCGATCGTCCGAAGCCTTCTCGAGCTTAAACCTGGCACCCTCCTTCTGATCAAGCCAATGTCTCTTGGTTTCGCCTTCCTCAACGACGCTCGACTTGGACTGTTTGTTAGCCCGTTTCTTCTCCTCCTCGATGATGCGAAGCGGATAAAGATCCGGCGAGATTGAAAGGGGGGTTCTAAGTGTTACATAGGCCTTCTTATAGTCAGGCTTAGCGATCAACAAACCACCGCGCTTCTTCTTTTTGCCCTCCATGTTCAAAGTTCGTACTTTCTCGACGTCGAAGCCGTATAGGGATTCAAGGACACGCTTAATCTCGATTTTGGAAGCAGAAG
The DNA here is from genome assembly GCA_006871305.1 of Vachellia collinsii. Taxonomy (NCBI): domain Eukaryota; kingdom Viridiplantae; phylum Streptophyta; class Magnoliopsida; order Fabales; family Fabaceae; genus Vachellia; species Vachellia collinsii. The sequence goes on from QFDD01114570.1 coordinate 2,029, forward strand.
GGATGGTCTTAAGCGCAATTTCTGTGATGTTGGTGAAGGAAGATGGCATTAGGAGCTTAATGGGTAGATTTGCAAAGTGAACAATCCTCCCTCCCAATCGGCTTCCCATGATGTTGGATCTCCAGTCGGCGGCTTGTACTCCTGCGCCTCCGGTCTCCTGAAATAGAACCCTTTCACCGTGCCGCTGCGCGGCGCCGTGTGCCCGAATACTATTTTCTTTTATTGTTTTTGGACAAATTTTCTTTACTTTAAATGGGCATCGATCATGACTATGAATACACTGGGCTTCAGATTCAGCCCATTTGTAACGAAACCAATTGAATTGAGAGACCCCACACATAAACGTTATTTTCATTCTCAAATTGATTTACCTTTTCATCTAACAAATATTGCATATTTTACAATATTAAAATTATATTAATTTTATAAAATTAAAAATTACTCACAATTTGAGTGATATTTTTTGTATTAAACTAAATTTTTTTAAAAGAAAATTAATACCAATGATAAGTATGCACTTTAGGTAATGCATATTACCATAAAATGTCATCTGACTAACCGTGCCTTTTGAAATAATAACCATTATATGTTTCCCATAGTGAAATAAATATTTAAAAAATGGATTGTACGAATCCAACACCCTAAAGTATCTTCTCATGCATCTAGCAGTCTAAAATATTTTATGATGTATTTAGTATCTTAAAATATTTTTTTTAGATGCGCCCTACTCTAAAGTATTTTTTGAACTTTGATATTGAATACACACAAAAAATATTTTAAAAACCTAAAAAAATTTTAAGATATTGAATGCATAACAAAAAAAATAATTTAAAGTGTTAGATATATTTGAGAAAATATTTGATAATGGTGAATGTACTACACAATATTTTAACTATTTCAACACCTTAACCATTAAAAAGTTGGGAGAATTACTGTAGGGTGCCAAATAATAGAATTAATATCAACAACGTTCCCAGAAATTATTAATGATAGCCGCTCTAGTTATGAATGGAACCTTACTCATATTAATTCTCTTACTTGAGAGTCTACGATAATTTCCTAAAAAGTTATATTGGGTAGCAGAAACCCATGATAAAAAATTACTGGTTGGGTTGACATGTGCTTTTCATATTCGATATTGCAATGGATAATGATTTAGAATTGTGATATGGGAGTTGAATCCCACGTCACAGGTTGAGATACGCCAGGGAGGGAGTGGAGGTCTAGTAGGCTCAAACCTCCGTAAGCCACTTGCCACCCTTATCAGATCACCCTCTTATTTAGCAGGCACATAGAATATCTTTGCATCTCTTGATCTCACATGGGAAGCTGTCTGTTCCATTATTTTAAAACGGCTTGGTTGGTGTGTCGATGTTTGTAATTATAATGGCGTTGTATGTATAACCAATTAACCATGCGTGTGAGCCCAAGTTAAGATGTTTCAAAAACTCTTAAAGCCCTTCTATGAATTGAATTCACACTTCGAAAGTCATTTCAGTAATGACATGTAAACAGACAAAGCTAATGGCTGTCTTGGACCAAAACCAACGAATTACCATACACACCCCTAATAATGAATTAGTGAATTTCTATGCCTAGAAAGCTTCTAAAGCTGCAGCTATAGCAAATATGTCATGATCATGGCCTAATTCCTTGCATCCACACTCGTCCCACTTCTGCATCGACCTTCTTCTTATCTTGTTCTTCGTCTCTGAAACCGAAGGCATTTGAATTTTGATTTCCACCTGCAACTTAATTGACTTGACGCCATTTCCATTCTCCAGATCCATCTTCACCCATTCTCTGAACTCCGTGTTTGGCGATTCAAAAATTTCCTTCCATGGAATCTCAGCCCTTCCTAGGAGACGTGAGCCAAAGATTTTCCCGAGAACGAGGGTGGTGTTGCTCTGTCGGACCTCCAACACGAGGCTTTCCTGCTTCAGGGTCTCCAAGAAATCTTGAGTACACGAACAATCTAAACAGAAGGATTCATCCCAGAATGGGACAGACGTGGAAGAGATCCTTCGGGTGTTCACTTGAACTCTTTTGTTGGTTTCTGCGGGAAGATAAAACCTTGTAAACAGGTTTCCCTTTCCCTTGCATTTGAACTCAACGTTTTGAGCTTGTATTATTCTCAGTTCACAACTGAAAGAAGGAAATTTCTGAGACAGGCCCATTTAGAAGGAGGAGCACAATGATTTCTAGTATTGTAGCCGGAGAAGGAGCTCTGTGGAGAGGAGGAGGAAGGCTATGGTATATATAATGGAGTGAAATTGGTGTATGATATATATATATATATAAATTACTTTCTAGGAAGCTGATCTTAGTTTACGCTTTTATTTACAACACAATTGTATGGCTAGCCGACCACTGTCTTGTTACGATTCTTAAATTATCATAGTGGCAGTGCACAATTCAATCTTGAACAAAAAGATTGAGCCAAATATTATATCTCGTTAAGTAGTGAGGCCTAAGATCCGATAATAATATTCTCCAATTAATTTAATAAAAGTGATATACTTTTATCTCACAATCGATATTATATGTATAAGCCACTTCTTTTGTATTTCGCTAATTTAATAGTACTCTCCAATTTGAAACATTTGTCTTCTAAATAAAATAGTTCTATTACGTAAATGGTAATATAATTAATAATGATATATTAATTCATAATTAATAATGAATAAATCACTAAAAATGAATAAGCCACTTTTTCTGGTTTCGTTACTAGCATTATTACATTTGATTTACTGAACATATATAAAGCAACGCTATCTATTTTTAAAATGGAAGGATTATATTAAAATCTTTGAAAACTCATAAAGAACTGAAAATATATTTAAACCTGAAGAAACCCTTTAGAATCTCGAAGGGCTAGATTTCCTAAATCGACCCTTGCAAGTTGTAGGAGTGCTGGGTTACAGTTCATCAGTCGCTGTGGGGGGCCAAGAAGAAAAGGAGACCTCTGTATGTAAACAATACATTAATTGCTGCAAATGGTGGGTTGGATAGGCTCTTTCAATTAAAAAAAAACAAAGTAAAAATACTGTATTTTTGGGATTCCGAATCCGAACCGCTCGTCACATATAGTATACGATTGGCTTCATAATACAACTTTAGCAAGGAAAAGTTGCTGTTCATAATACAGCTTATCAGCGTTTTAGGTGACGTTTTTCAAATTAAAAAAGTTGAACGCATACGGTGGGCGTGTGTGTGTGAAATAGTGGGGGAAAAGTGTGAAAGATATTGAACCTAAAACAAAGATCCAAATTTCTTTTAAAAAAAATTGAGAGAGAGAAAGATGTAAAATAAGGAGAGATCTTGATCAAAAAAAAAAATAAGTAGAGATCAGAAAACGCAATTGCTTACACATATGCAGGATCACCCTGTTCCTTTACTTTCCTGCCTTATTGGTAAAATAGAACAGTCATAATCCCTACATCCTATAGTTACAAGATATGAATCAATATCAACTACCACAAGTAAAGAGGAATGCCTGTACATCAAAGATCTCTTCATCCTGTAGAGGTCACGAAAGTTGAACGATACAACTTCATGATATTGGCTATTTCTGCTGTTTAGCTAGAGTGGATGGCGCCCATACAAGACTACGGGGCAAAATAATGAACCGTCAATAAGGGAAACCCTAAATAAAGGAAAATATAGGACTTTCATGGGCACACCTACTATCCACCACCTTCCACCAACCAATACGTGTGTGCATGACTCCGACAAATATCACAAGTAATTCAACGGGAAGATCTACAGCAACACTCCCTCAGAATCATGGCTTGATCAAACGAAGCTCCCAATTACCCTCACCGTCGATCAGCCGCAATTCCATGGAATGGTAGGGTATCAAAGCAGGACGCTGAGGCAGGAGAAAATATGTTTAGTTTGATTAGAATAGGATGGTCCTATGCATGTTCATTTTTTTTTTTTTAAGAAAAAGGGAATGCATTGCACATAAAAATCACATTAGGAATCAATATCTATGCATATAGAATATCCACGGAAGTATATAGTATTCATCATGTGCCTCATCATAAGCCATGATGAAGGTTGTATTTTCTTTGTTGTCCAATTAAAATTTCCACTGATGCTTACTTGTGAGGATGTAACAAATGTAATTCCCATATCCCTTGCCAGCCTATACAAGTGTTCTTCAACATCAACACTGGTCGCACTGCCAATAATTTTTATTTTATCAGAAAAACATGATAAAACAAGAATAACAATGAATATGATAATTAAATGAATATGACAATTATCAGTAGAGACAACAGTAATCATCATCCATACTTGGTGCACTCGTCGAGGATACCAAATTTAGGATTGTGAAAGAACAAGCGTGCCTTCAAGAAAAAGAAAAACAAAAAGAAAATGTGAAATGTTAAAACTCTAAGCGAGAAGTCATTTAAAATATGTGAAACCACTTCCTCTAAGAAATATACTTTAAGCCTGCACTAAATCAGAAAAATAAAGTACTCAAATTTTGACCAGTTCCGTTCCAAATTCCTGGAAACTATATTCAGTATTCACATACCATGCCTAGCCTCTGCTGTTCTCCAAGAGAAAGAATATCTTCCCAGTTTAGATTGGCATCCCAACCACTTTTCTCCCTTTCCAGAAGATAATTCAACCGCACATTCTCTAGGATAACTTTCAAGCGTGTCTCCAACATGTTTTTAGAGTCAGCATTATTTTTATCTGTATAAGTGAGTACAATGATCAGAACATAGCAAAGTAAAATATAGATAATGCATCGACCCTTAACAGCAATTGGAAGAGAACTAAAAGTGATGATTGGTTGACTATAGACCACGTGCTGAACAGAAGAATTTTCTCCTGCTAAATTTGTGGAAATGAAAATATTCTCCTGCTAGATTAACTTCTGTCTGGACGTTTTAAATTATGATACATGCAATATTTAGCAAAATTCACACTAAAGTGATGATTGGTTGTCTATAAACCACAAGCTGAACAGCAGAATTTTCTCATACTTCATTCACACCATTACATATCCATAACGCCCCTATTAATAATAATAAATATATCTAGCAAAATTCCCAGACAACCCTTCACCCAATAATTTTCCAATTATCTCTAATTCCCTTCTAACAACATGAGTAACAAGCAACTAATTTAATTTAGCCTAAGCTGGAAGCAATTAATCAAACATAAAGTAGTAGCACCACTGCAAGCAATAATTGAGTCAAATAAACCATCAAGGTTACTACTGTATAGAGTTAGAAATCTCATTTCTCCTTGCCAACACAATTACCTTTTCCATGTACCTTCAATGCTCTAAGCTCTGCTTCCTCCCGTGACAGAGGGTAAATTATTTGATCCCTCAGGGTTCCCAAGCATGTATAAGGCCTCTGAGGAACATAGAAGATGCCGCAACCTGACCAAGCCTCTTCATCCACATCTGCAGATGGTTTGGAAAGCCTTCCACTTGCAACAGGCCAAAGTCCTCTAAGAACTCTGAAAATGGAACTTTTTCCACTTCCGTTTGGACCTTTTAAAATATGATACATGCACTATTTAATAATCAATTACAAGAGAATTCGTCTCGTCAAAGGAATGAATTACAATGATAAAAGCTAACCGGTAACAAGCAGGCTGCTCCCCCGCACAATGTCACATGTCAACTCCCTGGCCAACATCTTTTGAGCTGGGGTGACGATATCAACCTTAGAAAAGGACATCACATCTGTGGTTTGAACATCCCTCATTTTTGTTGGTGCAAAAGCACCACTCATAAAATCTCCTGTATGGTCAGAGACATTTTTAGAATATGGCGACTCTTGGAAAGAACAATTAATGCTGCAGAAACAGACAAACATTTTTAGTACCTAGCCAAGTGAAAGAGGTAATAGAGAAGACATACCAGATTGTGTCGCATCCAGAAATTCCTCAAGCTCAAAAATCCGATTGATTCCACCAGAGAGCTCAATGAACTTTCTATGCAGTTCAAGAATATCACCAAAAGCTAAAAAGCTTTGAGAAACAACAGATGCTAAGAACCTCAAAGCATGAGCCAGCTCACCTGTAAGAATAATTTAGTGTTAGTACAAGAGAAAAAGAATCAGGAAGAGATAAAGATTAAAAAGAATAACTGCAAGCAGTCAAGAAAATATTTACCCTGCACAGATACTGAAGCTCTGTCCCCCTGGTGTTCAAGGGCATACAATAAACTCAAGCCCCAAGTCACATTATGAGGGAGCTGCTTTGTGATAAAATCATCCAGTATACCAAACAGCCACTTTTTCTTTAAAAGCAACTTGGAGTGGCTAAGCAGCTCTTTAAATCTTGATTCAACCATCTGCCCAATGTAAAACAGTGAAAGTTAAGGACTAACAATAAACTGTCTCCGTCTACTGCTTGATAGTGGTATTATAGCTGACAAGAATCAAAAACCAAATAGAATAAATGAAAGCCAACTGCATGCGGGGCCTTTCCATTCAAACCTCACAGCCCGGTTACAATTCCTCATATTAGAACCCAAAACATAATATTGATATCTGAGATAACTAAAACACATGCTCCAATTGAGAGCTTTTTAAGGAAAAGTAAGAAACTATAAAACATTGTTTAGCTGAGGAGCTCACAGCCTTTTCTCGAGCACCACCTCCAAAGAAAGCAACAGATTCAGCATGTGTACGCAGTCTTTCATGCATGAACCTAATGGAGGCACCAAGCAAATAAAGTTCAGAATGATTTCCACAGACCTATTGTTAAACACCATGATTGAAGCAACAGAAGCTAAAGTGAACTAACCTAAAGGTTCCTTCAAGCTGTTGTTCTTGACTTGCCAAGTCACCAAAATCAGGAGTAACAGTTCTTAAAAATCCCAGACCAAGTAACATGTAAGCATACAGTATAGCAACTCCCCTCTGACCTGTCAAAAGCTTCATTCTCCAGGTGAACCTTATTGGAAAAAAAGAACAAAAAAAACAGACATCTAAGTTATTAAGTATCGAATACAGTAAGTCAAGTACTACTGGATTGAACCCCAGGTAATAAAAAACTTCAATATTACATTAATGAAGTACTCACCACAAAATATCTACAGACGGCTTTACCATCCCAGTGACTAGTCCTGATAAGTCTGTTGTTAATTTCTCCAAGTCATGAGTTATCCTTTGATCTGCATCAATATTTTTGTTTGCCATGTGGAAGACCTGCATAGATAGGCATTTAGCATTAAGTTGGCGCTTATTCCCAACCCAAACATGTGGCTTAATGAGTTTGATAAATACATTTTCACTTACCTTGTAGAATGCATTGTTTTTCAAGTAATTCTTGAGTAAATGCTGCGTCAAACGAATCCTCCAACCAAGTGCCAGCCTGGCAGTCAAGTGCCTGAAGAACAAGACATAGTTTTACCGTTCACATGTTATTCTAAGGTCAATAAAATCTCTTGCTTTTATTTCTTTCTTTTGTTTCTCGTGTGTTTTAACATGTTCAACAGTTCAATCTTTTTCATTATCAATAAATTACAGGAAAAACAAATCTCTCCTTATGGATGCTAAATTACCTTATAGAGGGTGCAATGAAGGACGATGCACCGCTTTGGAGAATACTTACACCAATTAGACGAATGAAGGAAGCCTTATCCTGTTCCAGAACAAACTTCACAGTGGTACCTGAGAACATCATGCTCTTTACCAATATGCAGATGGTCTCTCGGAACATAAGAAATCAAATATGCAAACAGAAAAATACCATTCAATGATGCAATACGATCTGACACCCATGTTCTTGAAATGACAAGAAAAGCAACAGCAAGAAGTTGCGCTCCTTGTTTATCAAATAGAGTCGGTACCTGAACATGAAGAGTTCATATAAGAATCACGAAAATAATATCGTAATTATAGATTATGCATGAGCTTATACACCTAAATAGAAGATCCTTTAAGAAGGATAGCTGGCAAACAGAAAATGAAATAAACAACCATTTTTTTGCCCAAAACAAATGACCATTTAATAGAAACCATTTCATCATAGTAGGAACACACAATGCAGATACATCAGCAAAAGAAAATAATTTCTTGAGATATCTTGTCATTGAAACACATCCTCCAGCTATTATTAAACTAGGCTAAAGAGATCTCAAGCCATGTTAAAATAACATGTTCTTAGAAGACCAGAGTTGATAGTTCAGTTCACATTGGTTTTATGGGGATTTTAGTTAATAATGCATTATTTATATATCTACAAAGTTGCCAGTACAGCACTGTATATGGACCATGACTTATTTTGTCTAAAGATGTTACTAATTTGATTATCGGTGAAGATCCTTTAAGAAGGATAGCTGGCAAACAGAAAATGAAATAAACAACCATTTTTTTGCCCAAAAAAATTGACCATTTAATAGAAACCATATCATCATAGTAGGAACACAAAATGCAGATACATCAGCAAAAGAAAATAATTTCTTGAGATATCTTGTCATTGAAACACATCCTCCAGCTATTCTTAAACTAGGCTAAAGAGATCTCAAGCCATGTTAAAATAACATGTTCTTAGAAGACCAGAGTTGATAGTTCAGTTCACATTGGTTTTATGGGGATTTTAGTTAATAATGCATTATTTATATATCTACAAAGTTGCCAGTACAGCACTGTATATGGACCATGACTTATTTTGTCTAAAGATGTTACTAATTTGATTATCGGTGACTAAATGGGTTTAGAGAATGGCAAGAAGTCTTAATAATTGAAAACGTATAACAGGAAATTGAATCCTTCCTGGACAAGTAACATACAGTCACCCAATACGGTTGCATCGACTTCAATTAAGTGATAAATGATTTGTAGTTTAATTCAGCATTACTTCTCAACATGCTTGCATGTGTCACACAAACAATACGATTTTAAGCTAATATTTTCACAATCAACCAATTCAAAGATACTTTCCTCAGTATAACAGCCCAAATATGCTCTACTGTCAAAGACTCTTTTTTAACCAAAAAAAAAAAGTTTCTGATATGTGATTGTAATAAATAAATTAGTAAGGGGTGTTAGTTAGGGAAGTTACAGGGGCTGTATTTCCATAGGCATTAGTCTACAAAAGGGTATACAGAAGTCATTTGGATAAAGGATTGAATTCTGTTCTAGCCTCTAGTCTTTCTCTTCTACCTATGCGTCTATCTTCTCTATCATCTTTCCTATCTTCTATTTTCCTATTCTATGTTCTCCTTCATTAACCTGTTCATCTACCAGTGGTATTAACGCCCCAGTTCCTCTTATTGGTCGTATGTGGTAGGATGAATGAGGAAATGGGGCAACTTATCAACATAACAATGGAATATGAAAGGGCGGGGCCCTTTCTATGTGAAGTGCAAACACTCGTAAGGAAAGGTTAGTGGCCATAAGGGAAACTTTAAAAGGGGACTCGGAAGAAGTGCAAGACGCCATGGGAGCTCAACAATGGGGTAATGTTTGTCAAACACCCAAGACAAGGGTGACAAAGTGGTTCAACCATTGGTAGTTAATTATTGGTGAATTGAAGGAAAGTCCACAACACATTCTTGAAGGCTGTCATGGGTCCCAAGCATCCCAAGGTTCCTGTCACATCTCCTTCAGTTCTTCCTATCATGGCTTGGTATGAGGATTTAGAGCATTTCCAAGCACCAACTCCTCCAAGTTGTAGTGCCACTGTCATTGTCTCAGTTTTCCCCACGCATCCTGTTTCTGTTTTATTGTTGTTGCTGTGCAAGCCATCAGTGGTGATGCGCGTAAAGAGAAATAAGAGAGAACTGTGTCGATACAGAGTTCTCGCTTATTTCTCTCTATGCGCATCAAGTGGGTATTGATGTGCACCAGTTATAGGGGCTATATTCCATTGACATCAGTTTATAAAAAAACCATCGAGAAGTAAGCAAGCTTTGGATAGTGGACTGAATTTTCTTCTAGTCACTGTCTCCTCTTTTCTCTATTCTTTCTTTTATTTCCTATTTTTCTATTCTATCTTCTCCTTCCCTATCCTTTTCATCCAATCAGATTCAAAAATCAGTAATTGTCGCACAAGCCTGAATCTATCTACTCCGGTATCTACCTTTGTATGTAATGTTCAAAATCTCTAAACCACCCTTACCTTGTGATACATTAAATAAAGTTCAATTGGTAAGCCCCAAACTGAACAATCAAAAAGACTAAAGAAAATAATGCAAAAAATAAATCTAGACGAGGTTAAGGCAAGAATCTCGCTCTTCACACTCTGATAGCCTAAGAGAATCTCCGAAAATATAACTAAAATAATTCAATATTCAATGTTTTATTCCATTGCCCAACGGCCTATTTATAATAGCAAAGTACAATTGAAAGGATAAAAAAATAAACTGAAAAGATAAAAAAGATATATATCTAATTTATAAAGGATAATATGATATCCATAAACTAAAATAACTAATATTTAATTCCTAATGTAAATCTGAAAATAATAAACTAATATTTATTTCTTATTCGTAGCTTCTAAACTTCCTTTTTCTTGAATACACCCTATACAATCTAAGACTCAATCATCAATCCATTTACATTCCAACTATAATCAAACCATGTTAAGACCAGACCTAGCCTTAAAATCTTAGTTGATTACCTATGTCGAATGAAGTTCTTAGACATCAGCAACCCCATAAAATAAAAGCCATCTACAATGAGACAATATGAGGCAAATTTTCTTCCTTTTTTGGTGATATTATGAGTGAAATTAATACTATCCAACTTGAATGGGTGAAAAATTAACAACCAATAAGGTCAAATCTGCAGAAAGTACTCACCAACACTTTGCACATCGCAGCTACTCTCAGTGGCAACACTCTTGTATTACCACGGAGTTGTGGTACAGTAGATGGTGCAACAATATCATTTCTGGATGGAGATGATGCTATCACCTTTGTGATATAAGATTGTGTCTTTGAATTTGAGAATGCAGAATCCTAGGCAAAAGAAAAGAGAGGAGGTTATTCTTCATTATAAGTTGAACAGATGAACAATAAACACATTATAAGAGAGAATAAAAGAAAATCCAACCTTTTTATTCATGGCAAACGCTCGTTGAACAGCCTTTGCATCACTCTGCCGTTCTGTCTCCAACTCCTTCATTGTATCAATCTCCATTTCAGAAGAGGAGTCCTCCCTGGAGTTTAAACTAGTCTTGTAAACAATAACGCAGTCCTAGAATAGATCACTGATAAGCAGCAAAGTAAAATTCCAACCTTCTACAATGAACCGTCCAGCCTCCCTCACCATCTAAGGACAGAACAACATCATGGAATGCAACTAAAGCTGGACGATGTGATATCGTGATGCAAGATGTTCCCATGGCCCCTACTTTAGAGCAAAATCGTTCTTCCATATCAGTTGTGACAGCACTAGTGCATTCATCAAGAATTGCAAATTTAGGCTTATGATAAAAAAGTCTAGCCATGCCCAGTCTCTGCTGCTCTCCCAAAGACAGTTCATCACCCCAGTTAACCTCTTTTTCAGGTGGATAACGGTCCAACAAATACTCAAGATCAACCTGGAATATCAAAACATAAGACACAATTTACTACAAATACACATGATATTGAAAGAGATAGAGAGTCAGATGGGAATTTTACATTTTTCAGTAGCTCCGCCATCCCCTCATCTGTGAGTGGTTCAACCTCTTGATCTGCAGTGAGAGGATATATTAACTGGTCACGAAGTGTTCCAAAGGCTGTGTATGGTCTTTGTGGCACATAGAAAATTTCCTTATTAAGATCAGAGCCAATGCCAGGTTTCACAATATGTCCAGACACCAATGGCCAGAGACCACCTAGAACTCGGAAAAGAGAGCTCTTCCCACTGCCATTTGGACCTTTGGGAAAACAATCATCAACACAATGTCAAAATAATCATGTCAATTCGTGTGAACTTCCAAGAACAAAGAAAAGAAATCATGCATAATATGTGTTCACTTTGTGAAACAATGCAGATTCTTCTTACACCCAAAGATGCAAGCTAATAGTGAAACTTTTAACAATAACACAAGCAGACAAAAACTAACTTTTTTTTTTTTGGAGGAGAAGCAATACTGCTCAAAAATCAATAAAATGACTAAGAAACTTCCGACGGCTACCTGTAATCAAAAGATTGGATCCTGACTCAACCCTCAGAGTCAGATTATCCACCAAGACATTACCAGTTGGGGTCACAACCTGAAATTTTAGAGAACCATCAACATTATAATCATGACACAAAATATTGATTCATGAATGATAAGTCAGCAGATTTTACTTGCCTTGACACCAGAAAATTCAATGTAGTTAGCTTCGCTGCAGCAATTTCTACTTCCTACTCTTTGAAGGGAAGATTTCTCATTCACCAAGCTTAGCTCCCTTGATATGGCCATTAGCTCATGAATGCGATCGGCATAGCCACTTAACCAGATAATGTAGACAGATAAATGAACTTATGAAAAAGTTGCATATCAAGTATACATAAAGACAAGAAAATCCTCCAATATTAACATTAACTTCTAAAATGCCAGAAACGATAGATTAAATATACCTGAGACGATTAAGACGTCTCGCACTGATAGAAAGTGTTCCTAGAGACTGAAATAATGAAATGATGACACTGGTATGATATCTAAGATTGCTTAACATCTCAGCACGCCCTAAAGTTGAACTGTCAGGCCTAAGATGACCAGAGAAAAACGGCTCAATGATCAGAATAACAGCAACAGTAGCACCAAGGTACTTCAATAAGAAGTCCTGAATCATGCCAAACCACCAATGGTCATGCAGCACAGTATTCAAGTGCCTAACTAAACTCTTAAACTTCTGCTGAATATGAGCTTCTTCTCTCCTCTCACCACCATAAAATGCTATACTTTCAGAATTAGTCCTCAATCGTGCATGAAGCTGTCGATACTCTCCTTCCAATTGTTGCTCCCTGGACATAAGCTTCCCAAAAGAAGGAGAGAAGTTTCTGATTGTGGCCCCAGCACCAAGTACATAGGCCTGAAAAAGTTGACAACAATAAACACCAATTCTTAAAATGAAAAAATAAAGAGAGAGAAAGATTTTCAGATTCCAGCCATCAGCAACAGCTCAGACAATAACATTACAGTAGCTAGCAAAGAGAAACCCATATAGCAGTACAGTTCAATTACAGAGTTACCAATATCCAGAAGACATATTTTGGGCTCGCATATGAGCACAGCCGCCAAGTGTATAATAATCCATCAGTAACAGCTATCAGATCATCCTGTACAATTTCACTCAGCTCGGAACAGAACTTTGGTACATCACTAGCAATCCTTTGCTCTGGATTAATTATCCGGCCATCAACATGTGACATTTTGTAATACACCATGTTCTGAAAGTAAAGTAGATGAACAGAAAACCATTAGGCAAAACAAAGGATAGATCTGATGCTAAAATCATTAGGAAAATTCAAAAACTATTGCAAATCAAACTTACAAAGATAGCTGAGAGTGAGAAGAAAATAAAACTTTGTTATAAGGAAAAAAACAATTAAAACATGAGAGAGCCAACAAACTTCACTTCACTAGGCAAGGACCAATGACAACTAAATACAGACACTTCATACGAGAATAACAATATGAATATAAATCACAAGTTCAACACTAACGATATGAAATACATACTAACTCTTACATGCAATTTAAAAATGTCTACCTCAAAATAGTGAGAATGGATAAGCTTCGTCAAAATTTTTCTGAAGCGCAGACTTAGGGTTCCTGTTATGTACTTTGATGTGGAATGCATGGTAGACAGAAGGAAACACAAAAGAATATTTTCCGAAATTAAACGGAAAAATGATGGTACACGTCGAAGAAAAGCAGCACGAAATAGAAACCCCTGCACTTTTGCCAGCCTGTTGCTCAAAGCAGTTCGAAGCACCTGCAAACAAGAAAACAAGGCACACATCTTATATGTAGAGGAAACATTTATGGCCAGTCAAACTCATTGATTTAACCTCCTCATCATTAGGGAGACAACTAACACATTTACATGTCTAATCAATTTCCTCGTTTTCAGACATATCTCAAGAGTGCATTGTGGTTCTGGTTCTAAAATCAAACAAACACTCCCCATTTTATTTTTCAACTTCACTTTTTCACACAACCATTTATCTTCATATATTAAGTAAAATTCTAAGGATAAGCATTCCTCAAGACAGGAAAGTAGAATGTGAAGTATGCATTCCTATGCACTCTCAAAAACAACTTCAACTCAGAAACATAAGTGTCACAGGTCATGTATAAATTCAGGTTTTACTCTGCTTTCATTAAAGTTCACTTAACATCCTCGGTTTAAAAGTACACAAATTTAAAATTGGATGGATTATGAGACAAGGGATAAACATGGATCATTTTAAAAAATAAAATAAGACAACATTATATGTTATAAACTAGGGGGCCCTAAATGAATTTAATATGAAACTATAAGAACCGTGCTTAAGCAATGGTTTTATCATAACCTCCAGCACATCTAAGCTGATAAGTGAAGGCTCACAAATTATTATATTATAATCTCCAACATGCCTAAGCAATGGAATTAATGCCCATGCATTTTTATTAAAAATAATCTCTATGAAACATAAAAAGACAATACCTATTCAGTTATATAATGGCAAAAAGTACATAGTCCTTCAACGGCAATTGCATCTATATACCCTTGACAAACAAAATAAGAATCAGCAAAATTCAAATTTGTCCCAAACAAGCAATGGCAGCGCTGACTTTGATCAATACCTTGGTTGATAGTGAGAATGCATTACATGTTAGCAGGTCAAAACACTCACAAAGTCACTCAGGCATTGATTCCAAAATCTCAAAGATATTGGCAGTGCCAAATATCATCATGAATGCAAATCTATTTCAAATCATTCTGTATCAAAATAATAAAATGAAGCACAAAGCATCACCATCCACGACAAAATAGGCTTACCACAATGCCAACTAAAGCTAAAAGGTCCCTTGCACCTAGTTGACCCATCTCTGATAAAAGGATTGCGGCAAGGACTTGAAGAGATTTCAATCCCCCTTTCTTTTGCTTACTTTTTGGTTCAGTAGTGCTCTCCACAATCTCCTCCTTTGTAATTTCTTTATCATTATGAATCCCATTGCAATGATCAACTAAATTGTGTTTATTAAATCTACACCTTGATTGTACATACACAGCCGTTCCACCAGCAACTAATATACCAGTTGCCAGCAGTAAAGTTTTTCTGTATTATCAATCACAAAGAAAAGATAATGAAATAAGTTACAAAGACATGAAAAATTAGTTCTACTTTGATGATACACTTAATTCCATTGATCAACAAAAGAATAAAAATATATGATAAGGGAAAGATACCATTACGAGTAAACAGGACCACAATCAAAGTGAATATAAATATTTCAGGTATAAGCATAGTAGTATTGCCAAGCTCAAGAAACACATTTTGATGTTTCAAGCAACAGCAATACATAGAATGTACAGCATCTTTAATTTGCTTTGAACTGGGTTCCTTGACAATTACTAGTTCCTAAAGAATATAAATCGCATAGAATGAACAATTTGACGTTGCAGCATAGGAGTATTGCATACAAGAAACTTTTTCACACTCCTCACATTTCATATCAATACCAGTTTGATTCTTTTCAACTTTAAGAATTCAGTGCTTTGAACATATTGCATCTTATTTCAGATTAAGTAATGTGGTCAAATGTTCAACATCTGGGTAGGCAATAAGCACTTGTCAGAACTAACCAAGGCATATAATAAATGTTATTTTTTGTGACACCATATATAAAATGACTAAAAGCATCATTAAAATGATATATTAAGTTAACAAGCAAATGAATTAAGAAAATGGCAATTCAAAGTCAAAGTCAGATATCATAATCTATCATGAGGTATCACCAGAAACAGATAGAAAACTCAATACCTCCTTGAAGCCAGAAAACCCCGGCCGTGCTTGGTTAGTTGCAACAGTTGAAGGGAAGGCATGGCTGAAGATCAACCTCTTATTAATTCTTACAAACAAACATAAGTGGTGTGATCGTAAAGCTTGCTTTCAGTGGCAAGAAATTCTAGCGAACTCTGACACAAAAACAATAGATAAGCATCCTGAAGGAATTGCAAAAATTTAAGGGAAAGTGACAAAAGCACCTACACACAAATTAAATAGACATGCGCTCTATCTGTGCGATGCTTTAAGAGAACCATGCTCCTTACATCCACTAATTAAGGCCCCATACACGTGCTAATTAATGTTTAGATGTGAACTCTAGGAAGTTCAATGCTTTAAGGGTGCCCTCATTAGAGACGAGGGGGACATTCAACTAATAGAATTATCACTTGACAGCCAAGAAAAAGAAAATGCAAGTGTCAAATGAGCTAATTCCTCAACCCGTCTTTCTTGGTGGGAATAACTTACTTTAGTTGTCAATGAACTTTCCATTTTTATGAAGTTCCCACTATCATATATATATTTCAGCAAACATCACATAGCTATACAATTTGACAATGGCATCAACACCAACCAAGTTTTCATGGGGAAAAATCCCTTCCTTTTATCTTCTCTTTGACCATTTGTATTTTAAATAGAGAGATGATGCTATGAGTTCAGCACATTTTCTCAAATTGCTGATGATATACCTATTATGTGCCTACTTTCCAAGAGTCAAAGCTCAATTAATGAAGACTTTTTAGAATGGGATGACAAATCCCACATTTAGCACAAAGGGATGCTCAATGGGGCATTTAAATAGGTTGGTTCTCCCATCTCAACAATTACCTTTTGGGGTAGGATTCCCCATCCCACTTAGTTACCCATCAATTGGTGTGAAGGGTTGATAAAAGGCTAAGTGAAGTGATGTGGAGTGTAGCCAACGGATGTCAACTTTCCATAGGAGCTGATTGATGGAGACTTAGTAGTATGGGATGCCAAGTCCCACATTGAGCTGTTGCTCATCCCACTTAGGTATCGTCAACTAAGATTGAACAGGCAACTAGTGAAAATAGCCAATTTGTCCATTAAGGTCATGCAAAACTTTGTTGGTAGAGCATATATAGACAACAGACGTTAAACCACAGCATTATCTAGGTGCCAACACAAGAGACATGGCCAACCTTTCGAGTCTGACAATGTTAACCATGCCCCATCATTTTCAAAGCTTGGCAAGAAAGCATATTCCTATAAAACAGAGAATTCTAACTACCAGCAAACATTTGTCGAAGTAGTTCCTTTTTTTTTTTGGTGGAATCTGTGGCAGCGATCCCAATGACGAGTCTGCAACAATATAATCTGACTCGATACGCATATCGGAGATAACACCAAGATATAAGAGAAGCAATTCACATATAACAAAAGTAGGGCATACCTGATATGATACGATACCCACTCACTGAGGCTATAACCAACAAGAACAATTCTCACTTGACAAATCGACCAAACGCAACCCTGGATATTATGTGTTCCTGATAAAGAAGTAAAAATGTGAAGGGCGAAATATAAAAGATTAAAAACGCTGTCATTGGCAAGGAGCTCGAGAAGCAAACGTCAAAGCTGAGGAGCGAATATTCAGGATCGAACCAATAGAGAAGGGTACCTGCAAACGTCTCTGATAAATGGATTATGATGGGAGAGTTGTCAATTGTGAAGGCAAGTTAGAGGGAGAAGGCGGCGATGAGTGAGAAAGAAGTACAGGCATGGGGTGAGATGCTGAGATAATTCTCAGACGAGCTTGGCAGTGATCGGGTCGGGTCAAGCGGTGAGGGGATTTCGTATGGGGGAACTTGTTGGAAGCGAGAAGCACACCATGCGTAGGGTCAACCCGTTTCAAGGGAGTGGATTTTGGGCATTGAAGGATGATGGTGCACGTAACAAAGTATCTGAAA
Source organism: Vachellia collinsii (assembly GCA_006871305.1). NCBI lineage: Eukaryota > Viridiplantae > Streptophyta > Magnoliopsida > Fabales > Fabaceae > Vachellia > Vachellia collinsii. The sequence goes on from QFDD01114570.1 coordinate 19,922, forward strand.
GGAAATTCTGAACTGATCGCCCAGGACACACGAAGGCAAATTTGGTGTGTAGCTAAATTTTTTTACTAATGGCCAACGGCCAGTGAGAATTCTGGACTCGGGAGATAATTAAATATCCTCCTGTTGCACCCACTTCCCGGGTGAAAAATAGCCCCTCTTCAAAACTGCATTAGGAACACAAGGGAAATTGTATGCATGGTTCTTTGGCTTGCATATTTACCCAAGCGTTTAAAAACTTGAGCTCGCTTGTATTTGGTTTCCAATTTGTTCAAATTATATTTTTAAAATTGACTTTAAAAATAATAAAAGCAATTTTCGATTATATATTATTTTTTAAACTGTCCTTTTCAATTACTTAGATTTTCTGGATAAGTTTTCCATAAAACGGTATGCATCCAAACGTAAGTTAGCCAAGTTGTTTGGGGGAGTAGGAAGAATCAATATGCGATTCTGTGTAAAGAGTGGACTGAATTTGTAATTTGATAGTTTGGCTTCTTAAAACCCGATCTCCGCTGACCTTGTGTCGGTTGTCTCTCATGAACAGACCAAAAATAATTTCTGCGGCAACTAACGATTATGCAACATCTGTGAAATACCAGAATGATGAGAAGATGAGTAAAGCTCATCTCATCGCTGATATGATGAAATGCCTTCAGAGTAAAGGTGTAAAAATATCACTAGGCAAGTGCTGGACTAGGAGCACCTTATGGATCGTACAACTTCATTAAATTATGTGCTTAATTAAACATTATATAAATTAATAAGAAATTTACTTCTATAATGATTTATATACTGAGATATGAAGACCTAGAACGAGATTCCACCCGGTACGCATCTCCTTCTGTCCTTTTATCTTCTCCTTCAGCGAAATATATACACAAATCCCTCAAATAAACCTGAACGCTTCACGGCACCCGAATGGCATGCAGTTCTCTAAACTTGAGATTTTCAATTTCTTCACTTAAATCAACGGCTAAAATGAGAAGAAGAAATATAAAAATCTTTCGTCGTTTCCAACCCGCTACTTGGGAGAATGGGCAAACATACAATTGCGCTTTAAAGCCCTCAAAGCAAGCAGAGTTAAAACTTAAAACAAATGACAAGAGCCAACTCTGCTTAATCCTTTCTAGTGAACTATCACATTGGGTGAAAAAATGGTAGCTACGGACATAATTTCTCTTCCGCAAGTTGCACTGAATCCATGCTTAGTATCTGGAGCAAACAAAATTTCAAAACAATGGCATCACAACTTAACAGACGAAGAAAATATTTAAAACAATGGACAGAAGCCTTCATGAAAATATATAGAACACAACATAGAAGAAAAAAAGCAACCGCTTAATAAAATGCAGCATAAATCTACGGCACATTAGACTTGCACTTTCATACAACAATGACTGACCTGTTATGTGTGGAGAACAGTGGGGGTATGGTAGTTTTATTAACAATTAACAATTTCCATCAAATACCCTTTTATTGCCAGATTAAGAGCGAACCTTTTTTTTTTTTGGGACATCATGATCTGATCAAAATTTCTATTAAACTAGAAGCAAAAGCAAGAATAATAAAGAACAAGGTGGCCAAACGATGCTATTGTATTCTACTTTGGCCTGACACAAATAGCCTCTGGCATCTATACTCCTCAACAACCTCAAACGATAAGATCTGTTTAATATTGATGCCTCACCTGATAGAGTCGCTGCTGCTACTTTAAATGGGGATGACTTAGGCATAGAGTCTAAAGAAATATTTTTCTATGAATTAGAAGTTTTCCTTCTTTTCTGTTTTAGAGATCCTCAACCTTTTTGTACATTAAACAATCGCACACCCCTTCAGAGAAGCATGATCTAAAAAAGCAACACGGCTATAAAATATTAACAAGAAACTATCTTAGTAGGTGTACCTTATTTTGAAAGTTTATCACGTCTATCCTTCCTCTCGTCATCATTCTTCCAATCATCACCATCATAGTCCTCACCAATATCATCATCGCTTCTATCATTTTCCACATCACTCTCACTTGCGGTCTCCCATTCAGAATCATCAGTCTCTGGGCCATAGAGGCCACCACCATCCTGACTATGAATACTTCCATGTTTGACAGCTGCCTCTCTAAATAGCCAAGCAGCACGCATCTGCTTCTTAACCAAGCGTTCTGCATAATCAGGAACTTTATTTTGCCTCAGTGAGAGATCAGGATCATTTGACTGTGAGCATTCATTTATGAAAAGAATCGCATCTAACAAACTCTCTTTTGATAACCCAAGCATGTCATAAGCCTGCGCTCGTCTCCATAGGCTTTTGGCATGACGATTGACAGGATTATGGAGACAGAGTGCACGGGTGGCATCACTTGTGGCGGCCAAGGGTTGTTGAAGCAAAAGATGACACTGAGCTCGATTACTGTATAGAATGACTCTCTCCTTTTTGGATCTCATTGGACACAACGACAATGCTTCTGAGTATTTCGATGCAGCTCCAGATATATTGCCCGACGAGAATAAAGAATTCCCTTCTAGCTTGACCACTAATGATGCGGCCTGCTTAATGTGTAGATCTTCCTTGGGCATAGTTTTTTCCCATTTTAATCTCTGTTTTGAATCTAGTAGTTCCTCAATTTGTTCTTTAGTGCGACTACTAACTGAGCTTCTTCCTGACCCCTGTGATTCCAAGCAATCCTGAAGAACATTAACAATGGAATCACCAAGCTTCTTGTGATCACCCAGTGTTGTAATTTCTGCAAGGTCTACCAATGCAGGTACGACTTTATCAATCAACTGCATGTAATGCACATAAGCGCTTCAGGCTGGTGCATTATCATTAACCAAAGAAAATAAACTTAGATCCACCGGAGTGGTGGTCATAAAGTGATGCATACAATCACAAGGCAATTGAAGAGAAATTATAGAACCAAATTAATCCTTTGAAGACAAGGCAATTTATTAACATTTTGCTTCCAGTTTATGAAATTCATTGGTGGCATAACAAAGATCGTGAATCTTCCTATTAGGTCGCCTTAAAGCAATGCCATTAGATATTCATGACAAATAATATTAAGCATTTAGATCATTCATTATTTTCCGCTCTCCAGTGCTTCATTTCAGCATTTAAGGTTGAATTACAGGCAAACATCTACAAGAATTCAGAGTTAAAATCTCAATGCCCTCATCATTCTATTTGTCTCTCTTTTTAGACTGAAATGAAGATAATTCCCATGCATAAGAGTCAAAATTGATTCATTAGCTAGTCAAGCATTCTTTCCAAAACAATCAGTATTTTGTCTTTTAAGATCAAACAAAAGAACCTGAACAAATGCAATTCAAGTGTCACAATAAGAACCAAGAAGCCATGCCAAACTGTGAAAGCTTTTACCTTGTGGCATGTATTGGGATCTTGAAGCAGCCATAGAAGACAATCAATAGCCATATACTGCCAATCATCAGATGACCAAGCAATATTACACAATGCTTCTATGATACTTGCGCAGTTGGCAATAGGTCCCCTACCAAGCTTATGATGACAAATTGTTCTTAATAAACCAATACCAGCTGGTGAATTTTCATTAACAAGTCCGCCCCACATGCCAGGTAGTTTTATGAGAAATTCAGGTTTACATATGGTGGGAAGAAATTCCGGTTTAAAAGCAAAGCAGTTAATGAGCTGAAGAGACCAACATTGCAACTGACTTGCCCATTCCTCAGCCTTCCTGGATTCCATTTTAACTCCACCCATGCCACGGGTGAGCAGATCACAGTGGTAACTTAGCCTTCTATCTACAAATTGATAGAAATGTGAATACACTATTTCAAGAGAACTCATTGCTAACTGGATGGAGAGCTCAAGAATTTCACCATGACTTGATACAGCAGGAAATGTGGTAGCATATGTAGCTAAGTGCCCTAAAGCTCGAACAGCTACCCTCTGCTCAACCCAAGTTAATCTACCTCTCAAAAGTTCGACTAAAGGAGGAACCACCCCAGCATGTACAGCTCTTTCTGCAAATTCTTCCATATTCATTGTGTAGGAACCAATAATGTGAGCAGCGTAATAAGGAATGTATATATTCTGGTCATGAGACAGCCAGCGCCGATTCTTCAGCCCTTTCCATATCAAAGCTGCCATGCATTCAAATATTCCCAGCTCTATGAATTCAGGGTCATTTGGATGTGCCATTGCCGTGTTCCAAAGACCACTTATGGGAAGAACTTGACCATCGTCATCTTGCGATGGAAGTTCTCTGAAGAATTTTTGTATGCTTGCCCTCCGCTTGCTCGGATTCCCTTCCTTCATGACACAAAAAAAACACCCTGGGTATGGACAGTCAGATGATATCTTGTCCATGTTCAGTGAATTATATCAATAATCTTATAAACCAAGAAGTCAATTCTTCATCAGGTTGCCGAACGAAAGACACTATTTCAGAACTGCAAAGAAGTTTCATATATAATTAGTATTCCCCAGTTCATCAGAAGTGGAAAGATACAGAATAGATACAAAATCTGCGCGCTACCACGCTACATCATGCATGTCATAAAATACTCAAGGACAGGAATTGCTGATGACTTGTCTGTAATTCCCTAAATAACAGGAGGAATCATGCATGTCATAAAATACGCAAGGACAATAATTGCTGATGACTTGTCTGTAATTCCCTAAATAACAGGAAGAAAATGCAGGATTTTCACTTTGCAAGCCTTTCTACTGAATCCATTTCACAAGAAATTTCAGTTTACTAAACAACTTCAAAACGTTCGTGGGCACACAGAGGACCATGTCCCAGTCAACATAACAATTTCTTTCGAACCAGATAATTCAAACAGTGCATGATAAGACGTTTATATGTTCATAAAGTCAAAATCTTTACCGAACAAACCAAAAAAATCACATTTTAATGATAACGAAACCAAAAAAAAACTCACATCAACTAAATATGGCGACAACATACCAACTTCCTACGTTCCTCCTTTGTACAGGAGGCTTATTTCCAGTTCAAAAGGGTGTAGGTTAGGAAATAGGAGTAGTTGAAATAAAATGCATAAATCATTGTCGGCTGTCTCAGTCTACATCAAAAATGACTGCAAACAGCACGTTTCAATTTTCATTAAGTTGGGCCCTATAATGTATGGAATCACGGACGTGGACAAATTTAAATGTCAATCATAAACTCATAACCAAGAGTGAGAGTCGCGGGAGAGAGAGGACTAGTCATCAAGCTAGGTAAATCAACTAGCCCAAACAATGCACACACAATGGTGTCGCCTAACATCAATCAATCCAAACTAATGAGCTATGAATAAGTACGGTAAACACTTTCGAATCTGAATCACTGGACGAAAATTCGACCATCGGGCACAGATGGACGTAGAGAACTAAAACAAACGAGAAAAAGGAGAGTAAAGATTCAAGGCACCCAATTGTAAACCAACTCGATATCGAAGAACCCTGCAAGAGAAAGCAACGCCAAAAAAGATTAAGTAAAACTGCAAGATGGAATGAAAAGCCGGTACCTCGAATGCACCCGTTAGGTGGCACATATGGAAGACACGGAGCAGCAAATCATCCTTTGAGCAAAAAGAGAAAGAAACCTCTTTTCTTGTTTGTTTGAATCTTCATCTGGACTGGGTCCGGAAGGGCTATGTTGCTTTTCCCGATTTCTGTATTTACGCAGCTCCCGCTAGCGAGAAAACACGACCGACACGGCATCTAACGGAGAGTGGAGGGGAGTTGCATAAAAACATTTAAATATTAATTTAACAGCAACGGTTAGGTAGAGAGGGGGGGGGAAGTTAAAAAGTGGAGAATTGGGGGCTGTGCAATGGAGCTTTTGGGCGTTCCGATTCTGACAGCCGAGAAGGTCTCTCTGTTTCAGTGAAATGCTACTGACAAATATTTCAAAAAAAAAAAAGAAAAAAGTTGTCCGGAGGATTAGGCAAGACATGCACCAGAATTGCTCGGATGAAATGCTAAAATGGTGGCAAGACCATTCAAAACTAAACCTTTCAGTCATGATTAAGGTGAGCATGTAAGAAGAAATGTGCTTACGAACAGCTCTAATCGAACCCACTAGAGCAGAATTGTCCTTCAATCCCAAAATAAAAAGGAAAAGGAAAATCAGATGATAATCAAAGTAATGATTGAATTGATCAATGATGCTCCCACTCTGTCCGTCTATGCATGTCTTATGTACGTAAATTCGGTGCCTCGAACTTGGAGTGCAACATATTGGATCTCTTGAATTTACTATGCTCACAGAACGAAAGGGGAAAAAATAATAAGCCCATCATGTCGGCAGTCCAAAAAGAATCAGCCTAAACCCTATTTGTTGTATTGTTAGAGAATTACGTTAATTGATAAAATTCATTTTACATAATTATTTTGTATATCATAAAAATTAATTTCAAACCTTAATCATACTCTTAAGCGGTAAAAATTGAATGCTGAGCGTTTATCATCATCTCCTAGAATTTGATGCCTTTAGCAAAAACATGTTGTTGAAGATGGAGTTTGATTGCAGAAGAACTGTCAGACATGCATGGGTTAAAGCATGTTCACTTAACCTACGCGTTCCAATAGTTGAAAACGGTGTCAGACGGTGATCCTATCCCCTCGTAAAGGAACATTATAACAACGTTACAGGGGGTGCATGGACATGACACGGCTGAAATTTAAATATACTTTTTAGATCTTGGAAGCTAACTATTTATAGAAAACACTTGTGCTGATTTTTCGAAAACACTCATTCTTTGTCTTATTTTATATTTGAATTGAACTGGTTGGTTCAGCTGTTGATTGGGTACGTACTGCTCTTACCGACTTGGGAAACAAACGAGGTGATTTTGCATGCAATGACATAACCCCCGCCATTACTCTGGCTTCATCGCAGGACTTGTTCAGTTTTTTCAGGAAATCGTGTGGCTCATGCGTTCCAGAAGCCAAGCAAGTTTGATTCGGAGAGATGCCTGTTAAATCAAAATTTCATGACTTTGTGCGGTGTCATTTGAGTTGAAATCTAGCTGCAAGATAAAGGGTCATCGAAAAAAATGTATGTTTTCTCAGAAAATTGCATGTGGATTGTGAGGATCCAGTGTCTTGTTACCTCTCACTAAATTTATATCTAAGCGTGATTGGCAAAAAAAAAAAAAAAAAAAAATTATATCTAAGCGTGAGCTACGTCAAATTGTTTGGATTTAGCCACCTGCTAAAATTTTTGTTAAACATATGTATATTCTTATTAGAGATGATTATATTTGAAACAGTATTAAATGTTAAATATAGATTCTTCTTTTACTAAGAATTTAAATATTAGTTCCTCACATTATAAAAGATTAACCTAAACCCATTGTTATTCAAACCTCAAATAATTTACTCTGACACAAACTTAGGGTTCAAGTGGGCTTGTCACATGTTTGGCCCAAAAATACCCCGGCTCGTATTGAAGACCGCTGAAGAGATGACGGAGCTCCCTAGTCCCTGGCGATATATGGGCACTTTTTAACTATAGTCTTTTTTTTTTTGAGTAGGATGTGATCGCTGCCTTAGGGTATCCCAGCACCGAAGTACCAGACTAATCCCAGGGTGCCTCGCCAGGGTTCGAGCCCTTGACCTGGTAGGGAAGGCGCATTGCCTTCCCGTTTGCGACCAGTCGGACCGACCTTTGCAGGCTTTAACTATAGTCTTTAATTGGTCTCGAATGATGGTTGGGCAATTAATTAATGCAATCAAATGAAAGTGAAAATATACTCAAGAACATGATTAAATAAAGCTTGTGAAGGAATGCTATTTGGAATTGATTGCCCGTGAATTAAAAGATGGATCGGTCTGTGTGTGGAATTATCGAGAAAATAGAGATAGGGCGTGAGAATTTTGATCATTGGGAGACTAGGCAATGACAATGAACCTATCAGACACGGAAAGCGACTGCAATCTAATCAGACGGCACCAACGGCATCGTCAGTATGAGATGAGAGGGACAGATAGTTATAGCAACGCATAAGGCTCTGTTTGTTTCTGCAGAGAAGGATATCGTATGATTGGGGCGAACTTTACTCTTTAATTACCAGTTTCTCCATATCAGGGGATGGTTTCTATTATAGCCGCTCAATTGGTTGTGGTGAACTATGATTAACCAATGGGGAACGAGCCGTGACTGCGTTTGACCTTAAGGACTTCCACTTTTGCACAGAACTGTATGTGCAATTACTTGGTGCTTCAGCTATCCGGATGCTATACATGCTCCTTTTCGCCACTTATCATTGCGCTCTAGGAAATTATGTTCCCATTAACCTGAAAAGGCAACTTGGATTATGGGGCTAATCATACCAATTACAAAGTTTTATTCGACAACGTTCCTTCAATAAAACTGGTTCGCTTGATTGACACGCAATGGTCTTTTTTTCCGGAAATGGATAAAAAAAATCGTGTCGGTTGCCTTCAGCATTAGTTTTGTTGCCCAAAAATACAAGCTCTTATTCGCATGCTAGGCATCCAACTGATGAAAAATGATCGTAGGGAAACATCTTGTGAAATACCCAGCGTGTTCAAAAATCTGTGGGGAGGATTAAAACAAGGATCACATGTTGCGTGTAACAGAAAATTCCAGGAAAGTTACGTTGACAAAAATAACACTGCAAGAGATTTCAAGTTGAGCGAGTGTGACCCGACCCCAGAAGGCCAGAAGGACGCCAAGCCTCAAGAATCAGATCACTAAAAAGCGTACAGAAAAAGGAGGGTTGAAAAATGAAGCAGGCAGCTGCAAATGCGTAATCCTTAAATAATGCAGGATACATTACAGTCCACAGAACCCACATGGATAAAGACACAAGGCAGTAAATAAAACACCGTCGGTGGAGCATTCGGATTACTCTAATACCCTCATTTCTCTGCGCCTGTTCGTATATATTTTGCTCACGACGCGCCTAAAATCAGAAAATGGTCCCCGAGGACTTCATTATTTTAATACAAAAATAAGGAAAGACGAACTTTTTATTTTATTGTGGCCACCAATGTAGTTGCAGAGCTACTAACAAGAAAGAAGAAATGGACCGTTTTAGTACAATCTCAAACCAGTTGGAGTCGGCATATATGGAATAGCAAGTAAAGAAAATAAAAGGTAAATGTATGCCCTAATTTACAATATAGGTTGTGGCGCCATTAGTGTTTGACTTGAGCAAAAAATCTAATAAAAACAGCCGAAGTGGAGAGATGGGAGTGCAAAAAATTGTTGATGGAGGAGCCGAGGTCATGTGAAGCATACAGCCAAATACAGGGCTGATTGATTATTGCCACCAACTCCTCCCATTTGTAACAGGACGAATCTGAACAGAGCAGACTGGCGATTGGCGAAGACCTTAGGGCAAGCCTTGCGGCAGAGCATTACATGAACAATGACTTATAACTTTGGAGATAATTTAATGAATTCAATCTAATTAACTCTTCTTGCCTTCTTCTCCGCCATCCTCCAAGTAAGCCTTCTTCCTTCTCTCGGCGCCGGCAAACATACAAATCAGGAGGAAACATGCAGCGTAGATCCCGTGAATCTTCCAGTTGGTCTTGGGTGGTTGCCGCAACACTGCCCTGTGAAACACCGTGACGTAGTAATGCAGTCCGACTGCGAAGCCCAAAAACGTTTGGGCCAGGCCCAGAAACTTTGAGCCCATCCCACCTTCGGCGGAGAACACCAGAATGAGATGCATCAGGAGCAGCAGCAGATAAAACAAGTAACCCAGAGTCTGAAGCACCTGCAGACACACGTACGTGGATTGCGAGGTGGAGTAGAAAAACTTGAGGGGCTCGAGCCCGGTGATTAGAGCGGACAGGCAGAGAATGGAGAAGTAGATGGAGAGATAAATCTGGACGAAAATTAAGAGCTTCTGAATAGAGAAATAAGCTTTGATTTTGTTGAAGATGAGTGACACTAAAAGCAGAGGGATTAACGCGAAGGCACACGAAAGTGCGGTGGCAACGGTGGATGCGTATTTGTTGCCGACGTAGGGTTTGAATCCCTTCGTGATTTCTTTATTGGCCTTGGTAATGTAAGCTCTGGAAGTGGTGGAGAGTGTCTTCAGGTCTGGAATCAGTGTCCGTTGGAACTTAGTGGGCAGATCTTTCAATTCCGAAACGAAATCATCGTCGTCATCTGAATCGATCCAGCTGGGCAGTGTTTGTTTCTTTGGTTTCTGCGGGCTGGCCTTCTGATTGCTGGCCTTCTGATTCTTACTTGACTTGCTGGATTGGAGATCACTGGATTTAGATTTGGACTGTATGGCCACGGCAGGCTTTGTCGTCTTGTTCTTGGCTTTGCTGGTTTTGGGAAGAAGATCCAAGGATTTCTTGCTGGAAATTGGAGCTGATTTGGTTTTGGTGGAGTTTGAAGGCTTTGATGCTGAATTGAGCGCCTTGAGCTTGGAAGTGGAATTGAGCTTCTTGAGGCTAGTGTCGGCGAGATTGGCTTGATTTTTGGAGGAGCTGGCTTTCAAGAGCTTGGTCTGGTCTTTGGAGGAGCTGGCTTTGACAAGCTTGGTTTGGTTTCTGGTGGTAGAAAGAGTAGTATTGGATTGGATGGCCTTTTTGGTCTGGATTTTAGAGGAAACATTATTGGATGGGACGGCCTTGGTTTGGGTTTTGGAAGAAGTAAGTTTAGGCTTGATGAGGTTGGTCTGGTTTTTGAGGGATTGGCCCTGGGCTGCGGTTTTCTTTTTCGGCGGCGGATCTCCATCTTCTACATCCAACATCCTTCTAATGCCGGACGACTGTGTACTCTGGAGTTGAGAATGGGAGGAGGCACTGATACATGTAGAAACTAAGAGAAAGAGGAGGAGAGAGAGCGGAATTATGCTTGTGGAAGCAGAGCAGAGGAGTGGAGGTGGAGCCATGGGCGAGAACCCGGTACAGTAGTTTCAAGATCTACAACCTGCGGGGGCTCACAGAATAGGAGCTGAAGCAGTTGAGCTGCTCCTTCACTTATATATGACACTTGGAGGGGAGAGGAGAGAGGTAGTAATAATAAATAATACTGGCAGTAATGGCGAGCGAGTGATTAGATTTTACTACTTGTCCATGGGAGGTCTTATATTAGTGAGTGAAGGAATGGAGAGGACCTGTCACATGGTGATGCTGCAGCAAGACAGTGACACAATGTAGCTATCTCTGCCTCCCCCATTTAATCCGCCCTCCTATTGCTGCATCTAACGCATCGTAATAGGAAAAACCCAAAAACTGTTGTCTGAAATCTGAATTTCGTGAAAAATAAAGTGGAAGTTCAGAGGTTTATTTTAGCTAAGAGCTTATTGAAAATTAACTTTTGAAAAAATGATTTTACGTAATTTAAAGTAAACATGTGAAATAAATTTTACCTCGATTTACATAAAAATAATTCTAAAAGAATGAAACACGAAGAGGAAGAAAGGGAATAACAGGTTAAACATGAAGTCCATTTCTTCCATGAGGAACAGAATCAACAAGAAGGACAGAGGCACTGTCCCCTCATTCTACACACTCAAATGAAATTCTTGTGAAAATAAACATTGAAACGAGTTGAATCCCCTAAGCCTAAGGTTACCAAAATTGGAGTGAGTTTCAAATTTTAAAATATATTTACAATAATACTTATAAATATGGGTAGAATATACTTTTTTTTAAATGAATGTGAGTAATTTTTTAATGACTTGGACCAATCTTTCTTTCTTTGTTTCTGTGAAAACTGAGTGCATGAGTTGCCCAGAAGAGAAAAATGCATGCCCTCTTAACGGTGAGCGACACTTCAAAGTATGTTTGAGTCACACTTTGAAATTATAATTTATTCAAAAATCATTGTTTCAAAAAATAATAGGTAAAAATGTTTCAAAAATGTATAATAACTTTTAACTTTTAAAATCATAGTTTTGTATGATTCACGTAAACATCTTTTTATTATCATCTCTCCAATCCCATTTCATACCACAGCCCCAAGGGCCTTTTTTTCTTTTCAGGATATTTTATGCAAAAGAAACATGCTTAGATTATTTTTCGGCACTGATTAATTATCATTAAAATGAATAACCGCATTTAAAAATAAAAGAGGAAAAGGAAGGCCACAGTGCTTCCGTTTTTTTTCTTCCAAAGTTATACTATGTTACTCTCAAACTATAGCCCTGAACCCAGTATGTAATTACTTTCAAATTTTCTCGCTTAAAAAAAATTGCCTAGATAATGTTGGAGTTGGACGTTCGAATTTTTGTAAAGACTATTTCACCATCAAATAAGATTATTATTTGAACAATTTGAGGTGAAAAAAAAAAAGTGGTTCAAATCTGCAGGGCTTATGAGCACACGAATGAAATGGAACGAAAAAGAAGTGACATACTAATAAGTTAATTGTGTGTGTAAAACATTTTTAGGCTACTAAGTTAAAAAAAAAAAAAGTAATAAGAAAAAACAAGAATCGTTGATTAATGATAACAAAAGGGTCCCAAACTATATTTGAGTTGAAAATAAATGACGTTTTTGAGCAAATAGCCGGTTTTTATTTTATTATTTTATTGTCTGGATATCCCCTGCTACTTCTGGGTAGTGGAACATGACACAGTTAGCATCGGCACGGCACTAAAGTCAAATAAATAGACTTGAGGGGCGCGTTCTCACGGGGAAGCATGCCCCACAATAAATTCCGGCGAGATTCCGATCATAAAACATATTATATGAATATCCAAGTTCAATTATTGAGATCTCCTTCTTTAGCTTCTCCATCAAGATCTGTAAAAAGATGCCTGCCTCCACTCTCATGGAAGCACGGCTTCTTACTCTCTACGCACTTTTAAGTCCACAAGCCATGAATCGCCGGAGAGAGTCGGCAACCCAGTGCTGTCACCATCCTATCTATCCCCGGTATCCCCATCACTACCATAATTTTCTACTTTCTGTTTTGTGAGTGTGAGTCGATTTTAATCGAGATGGGAACATGAAGCATTTATTAGCCGCATCTGTCACCGGATTCTTTATTGATTTAGCTTTCGCTATTGCTAAACCCCACTCTACTAGCATTTGTCCCCCGCCAGCCAAATTCACCGCATCTCTCGTTCCAACGATGTTGCATCATCCGTTGACCAGATTTAAGCAACTGGCATGGCCATATGATGATATTTCGCATGGCTCACACTTGCCAGAACGGGATTATGAATGACAGGAGCAGTGTAGGTTTGCAACCCTACTTTAATTTTAAATTTCATAAAAGAGTTCATCCATGTATTTAAAAAATACAGAATAATTTTTAATTCTTAAAATTATGGATTAAGATGATAATCATAATTTTTCAAAAACTGTTCTTTTTCACTTTTTGAAAAGATATTTTTTAAAATTTATTTTATAAAATGATTTTTACACAATTTAAGATATAAGTTATTCTTGAAAGCTTAATCCAACATTTGTATGGTCAACACCGAGGTGGCCCAGGAAAAGTAGATCTGAGGCAGTGGGTTCCACTGTACTGCGGGATCTGCCATAGTCAGGAGTTTGGTGAATAATCTTGTATTTCTGACCATTATCTGTGACGCACACAAAGCCCAGGGAAAACAAACAAAAATAAAAGAAAAAGAAGTGTGGGAGAGTATCGTACTTGATTCAATCCAAAGTCCAGACACAGAAAAGAACGTTGTCATTTACATGCATACGTTTATATATAAAAAAGATGGGAAGAATTACCATCAATTATGATTTTATAATTAAAGAATCTTACAGAATTATATATTTATTGTTAAATTTTATTAACAATTCTACATATTGAAATTGATTTATTAGTTACAACTTCATTTTAATATATTAATAATTTCACAAAATTTAAAAATAATTATATACTTTTATGGGATTGTTTAATATTTTTCTAAAAGATTGTGAGGTAAAAAGGTGCTGGTGACTCAAGTCAGTTTAGTCACTGAATTCTCTCTGGTTATGCTCTCGTAAGAGAATGGAGGCGCATAGGAAATCCAAGCCTTTTTATTTCTTGCAAGGGAAAGAAACAGGGAGCGCCATTCTTGTATTGCAAGTCTAACCCCGGACCTATAAACCTGGCAAAATCTTTATTGCATCCTCTCCTGTACGATTTATAAACTCCGATAATTAACTACTTTGCATAGGTTAGAGAACTCACGTAGAATTGGGTTTTTCTATGATAATTTAGAACTATCCTCGATAAAAATCATTAGTTTTGAGGATCTGATTGATTGGTTTTAAATTAAGACTTTAAATAAAACATGTTATATCGTAATTAAAACACATACAAGAGATAGTTGGAGAAGGAGGGTGATTAATAAACTTTGTGATGTCCTATACGTGAAGAGAGTTTCGGTGTTGGTCAAAATCCAGGAAACCTAACTTTATGAAATAAACAAGAGGTTAAAACCCACGCAGAAGCCTTCCTTGTTTAATTTTTGTCCCCTGTTCAGGAACATCGCTGCTCTAAATGGAAAATACTGCTTCTCCCGATCTTATAAACATTACAAATATGTTTGAAAATACTTTTTGAAAATTGATTGTACATAATCGGAAGTAAATATGTGAGATGAGTTTGTTCTTAATTTAATAAAAAATTCGTCTAGAAACACTTCAAAGAGCCAAACATGCTCTATATTGCAGATACTGGACGTTGCCCGATATAATTAGTTACTATGCAATTAGCTACTAATTCAGTAGGAAAAAGAAAAAGAAGAAGAGGCTCCTAATTCAACATCGTAGGCTGGTGAGCTAGTCGGCCCTGCTTTAAGATGAGCGAACGCGCTTAAGAATGATTCGAAAACATTACAGATTCAAGTACGATTTGAATATTTTTTTTTTTAATCACACAGCAACCAACACACACCCATTCCCCATAACTCACAGCACACTTCTGTCGGGGTGGGCTTTCGTCATGTGATAACATGTCATTGGCAGTTAAATATAAACTTAATTGGTCATATCCGAATTAAACCCATATAATGGCCGGATTGCAAGCTCAAATTTAGAAGATTGAGTTTCAGCCCCACCTCATATGTTAAGCCCGTCGTTCCATTTCTCAATGACCTCCACGACATAGTCGGGGGGTTTCAGAAATGGACAGGGAATGAATAAAAAATGATTGGGGTGAGAGAGGCTCGAACTCTCGACCTCAGGATCACTCAGAAGCTATGAGACCTACGCGCTAGCCAACTGCGCCACCACCCCGCTGTGCTGTCTCTCTAAGAAGAGAAGAAACTAATACAGCGTTCATGGTGGGAGTAGAGTGGGCAGGGCCAAGGGAAACGTTGCGGTCGCTGCCATAGCCACAGGCATGTGGACCGACAATCACCCTCTTCAATGCAAGAGTTCCGGACAAGTCCATGTCTCACTCATTCGTGCCCAAATCATCCAAATACAGTGTATGCAGCCCACGAAACAACAAGGAACCCGTATCTACATGTAATTGTAATAATTATTCTTGTTCAAATTCTTGAACAGGCTCTCCTAAGCAAAGCAGGCTCAGAGTTTGATGACAAACAAGTGCGGTTGAGCATTGGTTTGGGCCCTGGCCAACAGAACTGGGAAGTTTTGAAAGCCCAAGATACATTCAGGGTAACCGTGGCCCGTGTTTGCGGTCTCCTAAGGTGGTTCGGCCCAATGCATTGTACTCAGAGAGAAAGAAGGGGGTGGGGGAAGGGAAGGAGACGGTTGACATCCGTACATATCAAATCAAACTTTACAGAGACATCCATGCCACCATCATCACTCTCTTCTGTGTTGCCGCTGGGTCCCTTCCCTCCCTTTTTTTTAAATGCTTCCTTCCCGTCCGTTTTAAATTGCCAATGCATACATACCGGTACATAATAATCCAGGGGTCATGACGTAAGCCTGAGGGCGTGGTGACCTCACCCAGGAAGGTGGCGGAGTAAAAACATGAAGTAGCTTTACTCCTACTGATACAAGACCCGAGTGGCGAGTGGTGTGTTGTGACGTACATTGCGTCAAGAGCTTGCAAAGTATGCTCCGTCTAGTCTATGGTGAATTGGTGATGACACCAACATGCGTATGTATGTAGCTAGAGCTGTGTCATGCCCTCGGTATTCCGTATCCCCTGCGGCATACCCATACACAACATCATCATCATCATCATCACACATGCGGCCTCACCAACCTCGTCCATTTGTGGATGCCAGCCAGCAAGTGAATATGTTTGGTATGTATGTATAAATGCGCGCACACGTGATGATATACAGAAAGGGGCATGATGGGGAGGAGCAAGGGATCATGATGAGCAAAAGGACGGTATGGCGCTCTTCCCATGCCCCACACTCCCAATCTTTCTCCAATCAATTCCCTCTTGCATCCCCCCCCCCCACTATTACTTATGAGAACATCATCAACTTTCTCCTTTCTTTCAGGTTTTAACCCCCCCCTTTCCCCTCTCTCTGTTATCCGCCTAAATCATTTTCTTTTAACCCACTAATTGCTGTACTTCAACTACTTTGATTTCATGTCGCACTGTGTGATGGTGCTGATGGCATCAAATCAAACCGACCTGCCTCCTTCGTCCATATTGTTAACGACGGTGCACGTATCACAGAACCGATGATGAGCAGCGCCATTTTGAAGTCTCCCAGTAATGAAGCCTGCAGCTAATAAGGATCAAGAGAGGAAGGTAAGTAGCTTGAGAAGGACTGAGAATGGGTGAATCTGCACACTACGTATCTGTGGGTAACACACTGAGCATGAACAAAGGCAGCGTGTCGAGGCCAGAAATGCCAAGGGTGTGACTTACAAATATATGTGCGGACGTTGTTGTGGATGCATCAACACAATAATTTGGATGGCTAGGGTTACGGGAAAGAGCACAAGTGGCAGACAGAGTAGGGTTTGTGAACATCAACCCCTGACCCACTCGCCCAGACATAAAATAATGTAATGCCAAATATATATATATATATGTATGCATCCATCACAACAACTCCAACTAATCTCCCTTTCAACTGCATTATCCCCACTTTCCCTCGCAACTTTATCAAGTGACTTCAACATTATTCACAAACCACATGTTCATCCGCTGTTTCACTGCCAAAAATTCCCTTTGGGAGCCGTCCCTGTTTAATCCGGCGAGTTTCCAATGGGCTGTACAGCCCCTTCAGATCGGTTTGTGGGGTAATGTGAATATAATTATATAGGGAGTGTTTGGGAATGCTCCTGAAGGAGGTAAAATGCATTCTAGACTCCAAAAATGATTCTGAATCAACCAGTAGTGTTAACAACACATTTTGACAAAAATTATTTTACCCCAAAATGCATTATAAAGCTCAAAAGTCAGGAGGAGGAAAAAGCTCTTTATGGACAAAATGTATTTTAGGTTGCGATCTAAACATAAAAATTCTAAGTCGATACTTGAGATACACAAAGTTGCAATCTAAATATGTTAAATCATGATCTAGACATTCTAACTACTTTTTATCATTTTGTTTTTTTTAATTTTATCTCAATATAAAATAAAAATATATATGCATGTGTATATATATATGTATTATTTATTGAGATTCATTTTCTTAAATTACTTTCTACTAAAAGTTACTTTTACAACATTTATTTAAATAAATTTTCATTTTTTAAAATACATTATGAACAAAAGTTATTTTCTAAAATGCATTATACCTCATAATCATTTTTCCTGTGGTTTTCCAACAGAGCCACAATGCATGGTATTGTTAGGGAGTGGACATGTGCTGTGTGTCTGCAAAGAAGGGCAGGAAAAGGAAAGAAGAGGGAAATGTGATGATTTCATGCAAGCTTTTATATCAGATGGATATATAAATCCAGCTAAGTAGCGTACGAACTGGAGGGGAGAATATAAAAATGGACGGCACAGGCGCATCATCCTTTAGAAAAATACATAAACCATTAAAAGGGGGAGCACAGTGGAGCGCATATTCCAGAGCCACAGAGGGAGGGAGCGGGATATGGGAAAAGGCACAAATGGCGGAACTAAGTAATGTTGGCATAGAATCATGAGTAACACAATCTCTAACACAAGATTTTGCAGGAATATATATATATATATACACATATCACAATCTGTTTAGGAGCTGAAATCGAGTGTGCGTGCGTGCATGTATGGCTTTTGTCTTCATGTGGCATCGAGCCTCTTTCCAGGGGGGGGGGAGCCAGAAAGTGATTCATCTTTTTGTGGGATTAGGCTCAAAATGGGAGAGCGCTGTGTGTGCGTGACTGCGAGAGAGAGGTATGCCAGTTCTGTCTCACGAGGGAGGCCCTAGTTTCAGTTTGACAATACGCTGCTCCTGCTGGGGCTCAGCCACTCACAGACAATCCATCATTACTTGCTCTATTACTCTCTTATTTTACTGCCCCCATCAACCTGCAATCCACTGTTTCCATTACACTCTAGCTATTTTTTTAATAAGCGGTTAAAGTTTTTTTTTAATATAATTTACTATTTACAGAATAAGAATGTAAAGAAAATTTTATCTCAATTTAGGTAAATATAATTTTATAATATTATAATAAACAGAGTCAATATATGAGCAGGATAGAAATCTAACCTGCCACCGTATGGTCGAGGGCTCCACGTTCCCTCACTAGGCATGGGCCTCCCGGATCTCTCACAGTCTCATCTCTAATCATTTTGATTTTGGAACGGGTAATTGAGAGGCTCTTGAAATCAACAACCGGAGGTGCGTGCCTTCTCTGAATATTAAAGTCAGTAAACTCAGGAAACAGGCCGTTTTGGTGTTAGTTGTTAATCGGTTTATTTTTTTAAAAAAAAAAAAACAGTCGTGTGAGGAGTATCCCTTTTGTGAAAGTACTCAAAATTAAGGTTTTTGATTGATTCTCGTGTCTCGCCTTTGCCCATGTACGATAAAGGGATTGTTATTAATTTGAAGGCCATCCTAATTTTGTCCCCACCGCTCTCATCATTTTAAATTTAAAACCAAAGGTGAAATGTGCATAATGGAAGTGAAAAAGATCATGATCTATCAATCAATGAAATGAAAAAGATCAACAACTTTTTAAGGATTGTATGCATATATCCCCAATCCCATGCAAAGACAGATAAAAGCCTAAGCTATTTCACAATTATAACTGTTCCAGAGGAGGAGTGCATGCTTGACAGTTGAGACAGAGCTCCCCTTTAATTTCCTTTCACTCTTTTCTTTTTGCCCAAAGCGCTTCGCAAAATGCAAACTTTGTATGCCTTTCACGTGTCAACATGCCATTGGCTTTCTTTTCCTATCAATCATGTTCCACAAGAAGATTGACGCCTTCGCTCTCTCCTTTTTATCTCGTCATGTGCTTATCCCTTGTTTGTATGTAAATTTTAACCCGGCTCCAAAGTTTTAAAAGATGCCAACAAATGTACGTAACTAGCTCATGCTGTGAGTTTAAATATTGTTAACAATATCAACGGTATTTTATTGATGAACAATATGTAAATATCATTGCAAGGTTCAAATGCATTATTGGTTTACGGTATATAAACTTCCGAGATTCAATTCACATGATTTTTTCAAATAAAAAAAAAGGCTACAAAATAAAAGGTGAGGAGCCAGAGTCAGTAGACAATGATACAGCCACACACCCATAATTGCCACTCGACCAGAAAACAATCATGCCATTGGAATGATGGCTCAATGCCTCGCACAAAGTCACAATATACAATCTCTTAATTTTACAGGCTGCCCCCACAAATGCTCACAGTGAAGCGCTACACCGAAAAGGTACATGCGTAGGGGGGGGGGGAGGGGTTCTGCTTCGACCCCTAAATTCGAATTTTATCTTTTGTTAAATCAACGTAATTTAAATCCTAAACCTGCATCAACAATATAATGCAGTTCCATCGCTTCAGTCATCTTTGAGCTACGCCAGGTGAAATAGTTTGAGATCATGTTGACGATCGAGTATTCTCAACAACTCCTAATTACGAAGATACCCGAAGCCAAGTGCCATTTTTAGTCAATCCAAAACAGCTTTCACTATTATATGATCACAACTCAAAGATACTGTATATTCCCTAACATCTAAAATTACGTACACTTAACTTGCACAGCGGGACGAAAAATGAGATTGAGATAGGGACTGAGACCTAATTCAAAGTGCATTTTACGTATTTTCCTTTCACTTTTTCCACATATTCATCATAATGAATACAATACGGTCAGAATCCACCCCGCCAATCAAGCGGAAAACTCCAAAGGCAAGCATGCCCACATTTATCGCGTATTTAAGATTATGCCATTTATGGGCGCTCATGTACGTACATTTTATTCAGAGTCGTCGTTTTTCAGTATTTAAGTTCAGTAGTATGAATCAATGGCCCAAAAAAAAAATTAAAAAAA
The DNA here is from genome assembly GCA_006871305.1 of Vachellia collinsii. Lineage (NCBI taxonomy): Eukaryota > Viridiplantae > Streptophyta > Magnoliopsida > Fabales > Fabaceae > Vachellia > Vachellia collinsii. The sequence goes on from QFDD01114570.1 coordinate 40,237, forward strand.
ATTCAGCACTTGAATTTAAAAGACAGACAGAATTGCAAAAAAATAATGTTATTTATAAATGGCCTCTTAACAAATCTAAAACATTCATCTAATTGCGAACGGAGACAATTAATATAATCTTTCACCGCCTCTTACTAAATCTAAATACTAGATACTATTACTGTGATTTTATCAAATATTCCACCAACTCAGACAACGGAAAACTCGAAAATCTGAAATAACATGGCTCTGTCGAAAATCGACGGGTTAACATGTCCAAGCACGACACGCTTGTGTCAAATGTCTCATTTTCGAAAATACAATAAAAGACAATCCTTTTGAGCTGAGAGCGTGGGCGTGTATGGACTATACACGTGTAACATGTCCATGTGTTTTATACTCCACTCTTGCTTTTATACATGGCTACAAACTTAAAAATTAAAAAACGACACATGGAAGATATCTTCGATTTCAATAAAACGAGATTGCGGCGGCTAGCGATTCCCCAAATCTCGCCACCAATTACTCCTAAAGCCTACAATGTTTTAAACGCCATTTTGAATTAAAAAAGAGCAGTGGTAGAATATGGTAGATGGAAGCAGGCAAGAAGGAGGCTGTTCAATCAATAATACTGCAAACTGTTCATTCTCTTATCCACACACAAGTTAAAAGCAAGGCACTACACTGAATAGCAGAGAGAAAGATTTGAAACTCCAGCAATAAACGATATACAAAACCCACCACCATATTCCGTTAGTGTGTGTGTGTGTGTGTGAATGTATACGATCAAAGGCACAGTTAAAAAACAAGAGGAATGGAACAAAAATGAGAAAGGAGGGCAAAAAGCTAGCTGCTAGCTATTATTTACACATAATTTGAAGGGACCCAAAGGACCCAAAAAGGGAAAAAGATTTTAAAAAAAAAATTTTAAGTCGATGGTTAAGATGAGCATACGGAGATTCCCTCTTTCATGCATTAGCTTGAACTGATGACGCATGAATTCTTATTCGTTTGCTTTCAGTGGATGTTTTAATTAATCAGATGAGCAATTAATCCATGATTCCACCATACCTTCACTTCTTGGCACAGCAGCAACACAGTCGGGCCCTTTCTCTCCATGAAAATTATCCGAAGAAGCCAAGTAGTTTACTATACCATTCGAGACTCGCTCTGTGTTACTATAGCCGGCGCCACCGAGAGACCTCGCAAGCGATCCATCATCTCCTTCGTTGCTCGCACTCATGCTTCCCCTTCTCGTCATTGCTCCGTCCGATGATGGAGAAACCATGTTCCGATGAAGCCCACCGACGTTGGCGTTAACATGGGCGTGGGTCAATCCCAATTCCTCCAACACGCCCATTTTGAGATGTGAATCAGCAGAGGGCGGAATTTCCAAAGAACCTTGAGATTTAGGGGCGAGAATGCATGGGGAATTCTGGGCAGGGAATTTAGGCGGAGGTTGGAGGATGGACTGGAAGTTGAGAATCGGGGTGTGCATGTTGTTCACGTTGAGAGGAGGCTGCTTCAGAAGGCCTAAATCAGAAGACAGTTGGTAGTTAATGGAAGTCGGAGGATTAGTAGTGGGATTAGAAGGCAAGGGATCAACCATAGAGGATGTCGTCAGAAATGACGGCATTGGAGCTGAAGAAGAAGAAGAAGAAGACAAAAAGGGGTTTGGGGAGTGAAGTTTGTGAGGAAAAGGACGGAGAAGATAGGGAGGCAAGGGAGGGTCCAAATGGGGAGATCTTAGAGCAGAAGGAGGAGCAGCAGAAGCAAAGAGATCCAAACGGGCTCTGGGGAAAGGAGAGGAAGTGAACGGCGGAGCCGGAATCCCAGTGAACTCCTGAACCATGGCACGGAAGTTGGTGGTATCCGTCGTGAGCACAGTGGTGGGGGCACGCCTAGAAGCTCTAGACCTCTTCTTCGGATTTCGAACAGTGTTGCTATTGGTGGTGTTGTGATCACTGACGCCTGACACCGAAAGTAATCCTCGGGAACAATTTTCTTCAGGCAGACTTTGCTGTGCCGTGGGAAGCGCACCGCCTCTGCTTTGACCTCCCAATTGACTCGAAACAAAGGCTTGGTTCTGAGCTGACGATGAAGAAGGCATCAGGGCGCCAAGATCCGCGGATCTGCCGGGTTTAGACCATGCCATGTCCAGGTTCAGAAGCGGGTTGGGATTCGAAAGCGACGGTGACCTTTGGAAGCTACTGGGATTGGGATCGAAGTAATTAGACAACGGGTCCAACATATGGAAGTGGCTGTGCTGAGGCTGTGGGTTAGAACCGGTGAAGGTTGGGTTGTTCAAGAAGGCGGAGATGGATTCGGCGCGTGAATCGTAATCGTCGTCTCCGCCGCTGGAGGATTGCATGCTACCGCTGTTACCCGAATCCATGAAGAGGGGGGCGGGGGGAGCGGAAAATGGAAAGACGTAAAGGTGGGAGAGGTGTGGGGTTGTAGCAGAGAGATTTGGGTGAGTCACTTACACATGCCCATTTAAGAAGAGGATACAGAATGAGGTATGGAGCGAAGAGAAAAGGGAGGGAGATATTTCTGGTTCTGGAAGGAAAGCTTTCAGAAAAGTACCCACGTTTTTAAGTCTCTGATCTGCAACCCAAACAGTGGTCGTCTTGCCTTTTGCTTTGTCTCGGAGCAAAAGGATATACGTACAGAAAAGAATAAACATCAATTTATTGCCAGAAGAAAGAGTCAGTCGATCAAATTTCTGTGATTAGGGGGCTTGGGACTCGAGAGCATCCCTCTGTCCCGTGCTAGGGTTTCAAGGAAAGAGATGGCTCTCTCTATCTTAAAAGGAGCTGGCTCCTTTTGCTTGCGGGTTCGCCCGGAAGAGATCAGAGTGGGGTAGCCATGGGAGAGAGCGTGGTGATGACACAGAGGTCGATGGTCAAAGTATGTGGGAGTTGTGGTTTTGATTCGGTGTGTGAATCCGGGAAAAATATACGACTCTTACAAACATGATGCACAATTCTCTATTTCTTTAAAATATTGTTACTTTTTTTTCCCCTTGTTCGTGCTAGATTTTCCGGAATAATGAGGTGGGCAAGCAACCAAATCAGAGCCATGGTTGTTGGATTATATTTTGCATCAAGTTAAGATCTGCCCAACAGAAAAGGAAAAAAATACTGCATAAAGGTAATTAGCCAGGCAGTGGCTGACTCCGGTAAATGCCTTCTCCAACCAAGACTTGTTGAAAAGCGAATTAGAATTAAGTTGTAGAGAATTAATATCAGAAATGTTTTAAAATATTGTTAATAATAATAAAATAATTTACCAATGTAACTTTTCTGATATTGATACTTTTACATGTGATTCTGCAGTAACTTTCACAAAATCCAATGCAAATATCAATTATTTTAGAGACCAACCCAGCAAATAAAATATGGATGTATTTACATGTAAACGTACTAATCAAAGCGATGCATATGTATAAAATGAAGCTTCTTTAATTTTCCCATATATTTGACCCGGTAATGACAAATTAATCCTTCTTTTTTTTTTAAATATACATCTTAGAGACCACCGTGGTTCATTAAAAGCCTGGAGCGGAGAATCTATTGCAGTGCATATCCACTCTGGAGGAAAAAATGGTGATGTGTGCGTATATATATGCTTGATGATCACGTGAGCCACTGGGTGGTGCTTTTGTAGCTTTGGGTGAGATCTAATTTGATGGTGCGTATTGTTCTGTGATGGTACTTTGTGTTTTAGAAAGCAGGAGAGAGGAACAAAAGCGGAAAGGCCATTATTTATTTATTGGGATTGGGAGGTGGTGGCTTGGCGACGGATGAATCAGTTGAACTATATCAGATGAGTTCGCTGCAACCATCGGAACCAAAAACGACGCATCTTCTTCTAAATGGTCAACCTGTTTAATTCAATGAACAGAGCGTTTCCTTGCCATTTCTTTCACCGTTTTATGGATTTTGTATTATTTGCTCCAAACCATTCCTCACGCACGTCTCCTCGGTTTACACGTAATCCGTGAACATGTCTTGTTATACAATCGATCCTATCTCTTCTGCCCTCCAACCACCCGTCAACCATTTCACTTTATCCCCGTAACGTGCATCAACATGCTCCTCAAACCCCCCCACCTTCACAAACTCTAAATTCTTACTGCATTTCACATTCTCTGCTACAAACTAAATCAAAATAACGCTATCAGTACTACTCGGAGACTTATAGTCAATGGGAAATAGTAGCCCGGGGTTATAGCTAGCGAGGTATATACCTTAAGTCAAGAGTTGCACAATACTTACTGTTAACCCACCAGATGAATCAATATTACAACATTGATGAATGGCTTAAATTGTTGAATCAGCCTCTATTTATCGCTCCGCCGTAACTATCTGAATCTGCGGAGATCAGACACGTTCATGTTTAATTACCGATGACCGATGGTAGAGAGTACGTGAGAATATTAATGGACACACCCACACATATGCGTACAGGGCGGAGGCAAGAGTTGCGGGAGGGGACATTGCTTGAGAGGCCGAGTTGAGGAACAAGGACACGTGGGGGGTAGTTATTAATGAGGCAAAAACTGATGAACCAATTACTTGAAGGAGTAAAACTAGTTTAATTAGTGAAATGAGAGGCATGCGTCCACCCGGAAAAAAAAAAAATATATATATATATATATAAAGTATATGACACGTCACACGGATTAGGAAATGATGAAGGGACCTCTCCTCTAATAATCTCTCATTTTATCCTGAACAGTGCTCCCTCAGCCTTGTTGCCTGATTTGATGATGGATGCTAGGCACACACATATAAAACCTCAATTATAGATCTTATCGAATCCACGACAGGGAAAAGAGGTCCTGAATTCTGTGACACAGGCACAGGGGACCCCCACTCTCTTGCCTTTGTCTGCCTCAATGCTATTTCCACATGTGAGCCTCATATACGCAATCTGTGATTAGTTTAAACAGTCTCGCAACATGTGATTCCCCCAAAACCTGTGCACTATATATATATATATTATTCATCATCATGCGCAATTAATCACACGGAGCTGCTCACTCGTCAATAATTATACACAG
>QFDD01114572.1:0-30490 GCA_006871305.1 Vachellia collinsii
TAGACATTGCACTGGTGAATTGTTTCACCAATGCAATGTGTGAAATCTTGTAGTGATCATTGATGATTTCGAATTTACGGTTATACGTGTCTAAAAAAAATCATGACCAATGAGATTTTACTGTTTATCTATCTACATGGCAAGTTGTTGTTTTTTCAACCGTGTAAAATCAGATTTATCATTGAGTTATGGGTATTTTTTCGCTCTCTAGTGTATTTATGGTCACTAATTTATTTTATATTTAATGTGTTTTTCCAAACAAGCATGGACCAACTTTTCACTGCATCTGTAGGGATTGATTTACCGTAGAATTCGGAGTTTGGGAGTATAAGATGGAATGATCTTGGCACGTGTTTATATTTTGAACCTCAGAAAAAATCCTTCGTTGTTAGCATTATTATTTGAATTTCAAAATTTGTCTCTAAGTGATGGCACCGAATTATACACCTCTCCTCTGTGTGTGTGTATATATATATATATTTTTTTTGATACAACTCCTCCGTATATTATTTATGCACATTGTATGCATGTACTTCGAATTAAATAGAGTCATTATTGGAGATCATTGTATAGTGCAATTTTTATAAATTTTATATGATATAAATACAGTAATTGATGTTGGTAAATATGAACAAATAAATTGATTTGTATAAGCTTTAGGAAAAGATCAATGTGTATAATTTCGGTTTGGCAAGGGCAGGCACACTTTAAAAAGCATGCTTAAGTTAAATATCTTATATTTATCGTGTTAAGTTTTTAAATCACATATTATCATATATCATAATTTTAAAATATTATTATTTAACTATAAAATCACATGTAAAGTAACACATAAAAAACTTGATATATTTTATATAAGGAGTTAGATCTAAGTTTTCTCCCTCTAAATTTTTTTTTAAATGTAAGCATATTGTTCGAAAGTTGAAATTAAAGCAATGTTAATTTATGTAAAATATTAAATGAATTCAAAGTGGTTCGACGAAGTCCCATAGAATTGACAATTCAAAAAAAAAAAATTCTGGACGAAAATAAAAGACAATGGCGAAGATGAATCTGCTACAAATTGTCTGAAAAAACGTGATGTAAAAACGTCCAGATCTGATGTCCACTGTGGCATATAGGTTTGAAAAGTTTTAAACTATAAATAAGCGTTTATATTAGTTTATTTTTAAATTATTTTCCGCAATTCTTAACTTTTTAAAAACTTATTTCGATTTAGATAAAAATATTTTTTAGTGCTTGTCAAACAGTCACTTAGAAAGAGAAAGTATATTAGAAAGAGAAAGTATACCGACTTACGCGTTCTAATTAAATAGTTAACTACCACATTTTGTGCTTAATATATAAATTGATTGATTTTTTTGAAAAATTAAAAAAACTGAATAAATTATTAATGACCTATTTTTGAAATATTTTTGTGTATTATTATACAACAAATATCAATTTATAAGTTTAGCAAATTGGTTAAAAAGAAAATAATAAATATATCAGTTAATTAATTACTTTAATCATTAAAAAAAAAGTCAAGTAATTGATCGAGTAAGGGTAAGGTAATACTATCCATTGTCTTTGTTATAAGAATCAATTAACATCTTCTGCAAAGATTAAAAAAATCAATTAAATTAGTTAATTTAGTTGATGTTTAAAAATACTTTTACATAAAGAATGGCTAAGATCCAAAGTAAATAGGTTCTTAAATTTAGTATCAAATCTGATTTTCAATTAACTCTTATAATAAGCACCGGATATATGGCTAATAAACACTTGGATGGATTATATTGTTTAAACCTTAAATAACCTGTGCAAACCTTACGAGGTAATAAATGATATCCGACATCTTTATATTTGATAACTCACCTAGCATTTTGACTGAACAACATGTGAGTTCATGCAACAACAACAACAAAAGATGGAACAAGTGCTTATTTCTTACCCAAATATATGAATATGAGATAGTTTAAATGGACATTTGAGTAGTTTACTACCTGATTACTTCATGGAAATATGAACAAATTCATGGCTGATCCACAATAAGCCATTCAGCATCCATGCTGCTTCTGCCATTCCAGGGAGAAACTAACCCATATTTTGTGCGCAGATTATTAGTTAAACTATAGTAATGGATCTTAGTGACTATACGGGTGCTCTCGTTCATTCACGACTTTCCCCTTATTCTTGGGACGATGAATCACACAGGAAGGAAACTACATGATACAAAAAATTAAAGAGAGTTCAGAAGCTGCGCGGACAGAGATGGCCGGGGATGGGAAGACATGGAGAGAAACCACGATAGGGAAACAACAATTTAATTAACTAATTAATTAATCAGTAACTTCTCTGCATCCTCAATCTAGGGGACTTGGCTTTGCTTGCATCCGCAACAAGCGCATCACGAGCAGCGATAATCATTCGATGAGAACCCAGGAGTGCATCGAACGTAGAAAACTCGATCCAATCCTTCATCATCTGTTCCTGCCCCCATTTATCTGGAATCTTCACCTTCCCCGCCACATCGGCTCTGTGCCTCTTCAGCCTCTCCCGTCCTGCAACTTCTCCCCCGGAACCCGTCGACGACAACGACTCATTCGGCTTCCTGGCCTCCGAGGCCGGAGCAGGAGGAGGAGGAGGATGCTGAGTCGGATCGTTCCTGCTTGTAGATCTGGAATCTTCCATTATAGGCGAGTGAGGGCGTGGGACGTTACAGATTGAGAAGGGAGAATTGAGGGGGAAAGAGATTTATGAGAGGGGAAGGGGAAGTGAACGAGTGGGGGTTCAAGAGCACACGTCATGGTAATATGTAAACAGCGTTTGTATGGCATGTGACGTCTCTACGTCTCGAGCCTCCCTTCGATACAACATTTCTGTGGTTTACCTCTGTCGTATCCCATATCTTCTCCCACTTATTAGCCCACGTGATTTTTTCACCCTCAATTTTTCCTCACTACTATTTTTTTGTTGCAAAAACAGATTCCTAAATACCAAATCTGTCATTGATTCACATCATAAGTAGTCTTACCCCATAAGAAAATAAATACGAATTTAAATTTCAAGAAGCATAATTATTGAAATAGACGAAATTTTTTGCCTTCTAAAGATGATCAATTCGAAATTTTACTAACATAAAAAAGCATGGGCTATATTTTTTGTCATTAATTCTTATTCACCTACCCAAAGAAACTCAGCGATTGAATCACCGTTAATTATCCTTTGGTGTACCAATTTAGTAAATAAATTGATAAAAGTTTATATATATACATACATACATATAGGCAGGCTTAATTATGCATTGGTTTTGAGTTGTGCGTTTGTGTATGACGTCACTTTTAAAATTACGGTTTTAAATTAAACCATGATTTAAAAAGTAAAGTAGATAAGTACCTTACCAAAATTTAAATTAATCTTTAACTTTTAAAATTATGATGTTATACGAATCACTTATACACTCTCTTTTTCTCCATAATTTATTTTGTCAAGAAAAGGTTGGAGATTGAAAATTATAATTTTATAGAAGTTATTTTTTTTCTTTTTTTAAAACTATATCTAAAATATATTTTCTAAAATAACTTTTATCATTACAAAGACTTATTTTCCAAAGTTTAATTCAAATACTATTGGAGAAACAAAAATCCTTTGTCACTTTCTTTTGCCAAGATTCAGGCTCTCATCTATAGATCTTATATATATATATATATATAAAACTTTCTTCATATACTTTTTGGGGTGCTAATGTCAATGGATTAAAATGTGAGATGTATTGTAGTTAATTGAAAATCTAGAAAGCAGTGAATTATTAATCCATGCGTATATACATGCAGTTGCAGGGAGAGCGCTGATAAGTTTATGTGTTTGTGGTCGCATAAGTTTATCATTTTTAAGAGGTAAATTAGCCATAACTATAAAACCTGTCCAATGATGATATTGATCCATGTAACTGCATTTCTTGAGAGGTGGGAAAACACAATCCAAACTTATTTCTGATGGGAAAGACGAGGACTGCTGGACTAGAACGAAAGCATGGCGCGGGCAGATTTCAATGAAAGATGACACGTAGTTTGATTGGATTGTCTTCTTTCTCCACATTTGTTGCAAAACACCAAATTTGCTACTGGTTATATGCGCACACAGATTGATTTCCTCCATTATTGTCGCTATTACTGTTATTTCAATTTCTAAGTTGGGGCACAAGAATAATGCATGTCTCGTGTACGTTAAATGTGCCGTGCGTGATTTTATGACGAACCTCTGTGAATAACCTCAAAGGAATGGAACTTCATTTGTTGGGAGGTATCTCCATTTTTAATGGATGATTTCGAATTGATCGACGTTACTCTTTGTTGTTCCAACTTATTTTTTACTCTGCTAAAAATAACTCATACTTCAACACTTGAGCTGAAACAAAGAGCAGGCATCATCTCATACTGTAACAAATCAATACATGAATCCTGCCATTTCTGCATTTCGATCGTTTCTAAATGTTTCTTCAGCTCCAGCTGAATCCGTTCAAATCCAGTTGTTTGCAGCTCATCGAAGCATCGTTTTCTACGCGGGTGTTGAGATCCAGTCTCGATCCTGCAAAGTAAGGCAATCTATACTCCTGATGAACCTTTTCTTCCAGCGGTTTGACTGATTCTGGCTTACTTGTAGTGTTTCGGTGTTGAAATTCACCAGTTGACTCTCTCCCGATCATTAATCTCTCAGGATACATGCCGCTTCCGTCATTCTCAGTTTCTCGTTCGAGTCCGATGCTCATAGATAAGTCGCCGGGACTTCTTTCGGCGGCACAACCTCTTCTTTCCGAACTCTTGCCCAAGGGGTTGCTGAGGAAGGTGATGCTCTTTTTCACTTCATCACACCACTTGAGTTCAGAGTTCCTCAGGATGGGTGCTTCCATGGCTTCCTTTCTTTCCATGAAAGTATGGCCGTTGAAGGATCTTAAGCTCATGCCTGGGTTTTGTATTTCCTGTTCCTTTTGAGATCCATCGCAGGATGTGAGGCAGCTGTCCATTGAGCAGTCGGTTGGCTGGTTGTTTTGTGTTTGCTGTGGGCAAAATCCTTGTAGTTCCTTCAGTTCTGAGAAGGCAGAACTCAAACACTGGGAGGATACTTTGGACACAAGTTCTGAGAGTTGAACTTTTGCTGCTTCAAGTCCCACCATCCCCAAATTCTGTCTACCAAGTGTTTCTTGAGCTTTCTCAAGCACAGCCTGCAGGTATTTCCCTTGGGCCTCTATGCGAAGCTGCAAGTGTCTCTGTACCTGGATGGGTTCAGAATGATTTTGTCAGTTTTTCAAGGTCTCAAGAAACTTTAGAACTGTATAAAACAAGGAACATCTGTAAATTATAATTCTATCAGCCACTTCACCTAATTTTTCCTATTTGATATTTATAATTTAAAAATAAAGTAAGTGAAATTGTAGAGATGAAATTCAAAATTAAGCGAAAACAATATGTACCAACGAATTGATTTAACAATGTCAGTAGAACTTTTAGTTTAGATCTTTCAATATATAAAAGGGGGAAAAAATTCATGCATGATGGCAATGACTCACCTCAAGCTGTTCATTTAGTCTTCTCTGTACCTCAATCTGCATCTGCAGGGCCTCGCTTATGTGTAGATCTCTGGGAAAAGAGCACTGGATGTTAGAACGTTAAATGATTAAATTCCTGATTTAAAGAAAGAGCATGTGAAAATGGTGAAATTTCTCACTTGCTAGCCTGTGGGGCGAGGCTTAAATTATTCATATGAGTTCCGCTTGTTTCAGGTAGTCTTTCTCCAGTTGCTGCACCTGCATTAATTGCTGGTAAGACTAAGTTTATTCTTCATATACAAAACTTTGTTCATAAGTTGCTCATCATCAAATTAAGAAGTGGAAGAGGTTGTTCTCTTACTCATTTTGTGTGTCACGCTGTTACTTTGTCCATGCAGATTCTTGCTCAATCTATACTTCTGAAGATAACAAGGAAGGGATTAGGTAATTGCTATGCGAATTTCAATTTCATGCCAAACAACTCAATAGCGTTAATCGATTTATTTTATTTTATTTTTTGGCCAAGCAAATGGCAATTTAATTAGCGAAGCCATGCAATATATTCCGTACTAGTAATTTCGTGACTAAATATGAAGCATCTGGAAGAATTTGACTGATTATGGTGAATCATGGATATGAAATGTTCCATACATAATTTATAGACGCAATTTGTTCCTTCAATATGATCTGTGATATGGATGTAATCACTTCTGAAATATTTTAAGTCAGTCACCTAAAATGAAGTTGGAAAAAGTTGGCGTTCTTCAAAATTTCATCTATGAATTGAGGGACGAGGAGAAAATAAGGATGCCAACCTCCATAATTTGTATTATTGAAGCCTTTTCTTTAAGCGTTGAGATTGAACTTATATAATGATTATTAAGGTGGAGATTTTGGTTGGCATGAACTTGAATTTTTTAGCTGTGAATGCTACTTTCTCCGCTGGAGGAGATATTGAGACTAAGATACCACTTAATGACTGTTAAAAAAAATGCATGCATTTGAGATGGTAAGATCGAAACTGACAATCTTGCAATTAAATATATATATATATATATATAATTCAGATACTTCAGATTATTACCTGAAGATGGCTCTTTAGATGATACAAAGTAAGCCCTGGAATCCCCATGAGTTTCATTACTGTCTTAGGAGTTGCCTCTGCAGGGAAAAGGATTATAATTTGCATTAGCAAATTAAAAATTCTGCAGGATATGACATTGTTATGATCGTTAACTAGAAGATTGTGATTATGAGTACTCACTGTCAGCTCCACCTAGCTGATTGACCGCCTCTATAAACCTGGCATGCAGATCTGCTGTCCATTTCAATCTGGGCTTTGCATCAGTGGAGAGGACAAGTCCAGAATCACCAGAGCCATTTCCAGTTTGAAGGAACACGTGCCTCTCAGCTGATATTGGCATTCTGGAAGAAGAAGAATGGATGTTCTTTCCTTGGTGTTGGTGATGATGGTACATGATTTTATTCTCTGGGTCACTTTGCTAACTCTGGAAGGTGGAAGTGGAACTTGACAATTCTCTATTTTCAGCTCTTATTGCTTGGCCTGACCCAAACAAAGTAAACTTCTTACAATTTGTTTTGCTTGTCTTATTTCTTTTCTTCCCATATTGCCTCACCGGGTGGCATGAACTGATATTTATATCTGAGAGATGGCTAGGGAGTTAGTAAAACGCATGGAATCTTTGGGTAGAACGAATTGAAAACCAAACTTAATCCTTTGTGTGTGGTGACCTGAGAAATAGAGATATTATTCCTTCCTACTTTTGCTAACTTGTGTGGGCCCTGTTTTCTTAGTTTCATTTTTCCCTTCTCAGACTGCAAATACAAACTTCCTAAGCACCTCAGACCTTGAATTAGGTTCCAGAATTGATCCTTCAAATTTTAACCCACTGACATTCTTATTCGTTTGCTAGACTAAAGTAGGAATCATATTCCCAAATATGAAAGAGGATTCCCCCCCCCCTCCTCTGACTTGGTTCTGGGGAAGCCAATATCCCTCTCAACTTGGAACCACCAAGGTTCATCCTTTTAACTTTTTTGGCTCTAATGGAGTTGTAAGTTAGAGCTTAAATCTTCAATTCCTTAATTTGATCTTGAGGCCATTTTATCTGTCCTTAGTTCTTTGTTGGTATGATGAAATGGGTTTTATTTTAGCGTAACAGTTATCTAAGGTAAAGGAAGGGAAGCAAACAAAGACATGAAACAACTTATTAATTGGTTGAATATGAGAACCTAAAGGGAAGAATCCATTGACTAAAGCATCTTGAAAATCTGTAGCAACCCATGCAAGAAAAAGTACAATAAAATAATGTGAAATAAAAATTTGATAAGATGCTTCCCATGGGACTGCCTGTGGGGAGGTAAGGAATAGAATAAGAATACGTTCTGTTTTGTCTGCTTCAATAAGTTTGGTACTTATTCAGCCCCCACCGTATAAAATAGGAGAAAGATGGGCCCTGAATTATTCATTCTTTGTTTGGCACAAAAACGCCGGACCCATCCTCTGGAATCCTAAGCTGATGGGACCTGATTATAAAGAGAAAGCGAAGATTGTACTTTCTTCTATACTTGCATTTGGTTAAATACAGTGCTACACCAAAGGACCACTTGCCTCCTCTCTTGACTTTTACCTTGGTTAATGAAGCAGATTCTCATATATGAATCCATATATATTTTCCGTCCGTGTCCAGCTTATAAATTTCTTTCATTGTTCTTATCTCTACTAGAACCTTTTTCAAATTATAACAAAAGCATTCTTAGTCCTTCACTTAAACAGCTTAAACTTTTTAAATCAGGGTAGTGAATGACATGGTATCAAGTTTTTCTCTAACCAAATAATTTAAAATTTGATCCTTGAGTCTCATGGTCAAATGATTTAGAGTTCAATCCCTGTCATTTATTTTTTCTCTTAATTAAGTCGAAGGGACTTTTGGGAGCATGTTAGATGTTATAATAAAACCATTCATTGGCTTGTATTTGGAAACTAAAGCTTTTGAGTTAAAGTGTTTCTTGACGGAACTTTTACTAAATTCATACTCGTACAAAACATAATCGTGTAGTTAGATCTAAATGATTGGGCAATGGATGAATTCTTGTAGAGCTGTGCATCGGGGAACAGTAAGTGCATGGCATATACCACACTAAACCATTTAAAAATTCTGTTATAGAATCTGATTCAGTTTTAACACAAACGCAATCCACAAGCAATGCATGTGTCAACTGCATGCATGTCTGCATTATTTATATAGGAGATATTATGTTTTACAATAATAGAAATTAATAAAGTACTAGATGATCAAAACATCAGGAATTCTATATAATGATCACCAGCTAACGCAGAATAACAGAATAAGTTTTGATTACCTATATATGTCATAAAAGACCAAACCACTTGTTTTTGGACACTGATATAAAAGTAGAAGCCTATTCATGAACTGTATCTGATATTCCGGTGCCCATTCATCAAGTAATAAAGAGATCTCTAAGGGCAAAACATATATTATTTATAGATAACTTAATAACCATAGAAAGAAATAGGCTGAAAATTCCTTGAACAGTATCTTCACATCACTTCTCCTTGTTCTTGTTCTTGATTCTGATTTTTGGAATATTTAATGTGGCCCCAGGGAATCTGTGGGTAAAGTTAAAGCTGAGTTCCTAAGTAGTTTTCTGTCATGCGGATTGGAATAATTTGGGCAAGAGGATTGATATGGTACTCTTCCATCATGATATCGAATTTGCTCCCTCTGATGGACTTGATATAGCCACATGGCAAATTCTCTTTATCACGATATGAGAAACGTATCATAGTTGCTTATAGAATTTGTGTCATTTGATCGCATAAGGAAATTACCTACTCTAGCCATCAGATGTCTGGCTTTGGTTTGGTGCTGCAAAAATATTTGATATATTATATAGGTCTGGTGACTTCATGCTGATAGTAAGCATGAAGCATGAAACAGCTTATTGCTAGTGCTCACGAAACATTTTAAATATGCTATCTTTTACACTATTTAAACCCCTAAAAGATTTTAACAGTGAACAACTAACCCTTCTCTTGTATATATGCGTTTCAGCTCAGTGCGTCTCAGTTATTTAAGTATATTTAAGATGTATTTATTAGTTTATCACTTACTAACACAGAGGATGGAAAATGAGGGAACTAACTTGATGCCTGATTTTCCCTGTTGCATCTACCAATTGACGAAGTCTTAGTCTAGCTCTTTGCTTGTTAATTTTATATCATTGTTGACCATCCTATAAGAGGTTCAGCACTTAGCAGTGTCAATGATGTCTTAGTGTTTTGATGCAGTCACAATTAACCATTCACGGTATATTTGGTTTCTAAATCTTTCATATACCTGCTTTTTTTAGCTCAGAGCATTTTTTATGTTGTTCAGGGGTGTTAATAATTTATAGAAACTGTAAAGCTATGGTGTATAGAATAACTTTGTTCTGCAGCTTTCATATCAAGTTTCCTATAGGACCATCTTTCCCATATTGGCAGTCATATTCAGTTGATGCTTTAAATCTGTCCTTATTACTTTCAAGTCTTATGCTTCCTATATAAGTATGTCTTGTACAGTGGATTAGTTAGCTTTTTTGGCTAGTAGTATCCAATCTATCCGCCTTCCTTTGCCCTCTTCAATATGGCGGATGTCCCACCTATGCCAGTGGACATAGTTTTTATTCTTCCTGGTACTTAAAATTTCTTTCTTAGCTTTCTTATATTATCATAGAATGATTCACTTTTAAGTGCAAGGATGAACTTCCAATGAGAAGCACAGGAGGGCATACATGAGAATCAACTTGAAGGCTAGTGGTCAATTATAAGCCAAACCATTTGCTGGGGCAGTAAGTGACGGTCGCATTTTACTTCCTTTCCTTTTCTTCTTTATTTTCAAGTGATGCAGAAGAAAGGAAAAAAATTAGCATAAATAAGATTCGACCTTAACTATTAAGGCTATACATATGGCCAATCATATCATCTTAACCACTAGACCGTGATTTTGTTGTTACCATGATGGCATTGGATGAAATCCAAAGCGAGAGATGACCACGGAATGCTATTCTCACGGGGAAAAGAAAAAAGGTTAGAGAAAATGAAAGTTTCAAAGATTCTGGGGAATAAGAACATGAGAATCATAACTCAGATTAAAGCCAATAATGTCATATTCTCAAGTAAAGAATATGGTTATTCTTTTTCTTCGAAAGCCACGAAAAATGGATTCTCACATCCCCACACCCCATCTTTTTACTTGATGTAATCAGATGCTCTTGAAGCATTCATTATTATGACTTACGATTGTCATCTCCTTAATACTTCTATCTTTTTGGGGGAATTGCTATTTTTATAGATTGTTTAATGGTGTTATAAGATTTGGGTTTGGCTTCTACTTTTTACCCATCATGCTTCTGGGAAGTGACCTGGTTGACATTTTGCACTGCTCTGTCTAGCTGTCTCTTCATTTGGATGATTCCAGTACCACCTTTTTCTACCTGCTTCTTCTCCCCACTTTGTTTCTGATGGTTGGAATAAGGGTCCATCTGTCCAAGTCTTCATGTCTGTGATCAACTTTTTTTTCGCCCTTAAGATTTATCAACTAGCTACATCTTGTTAATTGGACTATCCGTTTTTTTCCTTTTGTGAAAAGTTACTGTATTTGATTATGATAATTTTGCCAATAAGACCACGTCGGATCCTGATAGGATGACTTAACGGACTCTGCTGGCTGAAACAGATATCAAAATTTGAGAAAGAAATCGAAGAATATGATTCGATGATAAAAAAGGCATAAGGTAAAGAGTTCCCACTTCCTGGAAGATGATTCATACAGGTACAGATACCATCAAATAAAATGACAGCAATTGTCCTCGGGGGGAAAAGGGAATTAAATGCTCAAAACCATTAAACTCGGGAGCTTCCAGTTTAAAAATCTGCATAATTCAAAGAGAGGAAGAAGGAATGTCTTTATGAGGTTTTTATTTAATTCTTAATTCTTCAACTTTAAAAATGTTATCCACCCAAAAGTTGTTGATAGTATTTACCAAGTTTGATAGATGAGAGTACTTTTTTATATGATTATGTGACTCAAGCATTTTATCGGACCAATTGGTGATAACTATTCCAAAGTTTTTTTTTTTTTACATTTACATGGATCCGAACATGAGATTTTGTGTTAGGTTTTTATAACCCTTTGAATCGTTTGGTTTTCAACACTTCTTTTAAATTGTATTACCAAGTATCTGAAACAAAAAATTAATTGGGATTAATGTTTTGAGACCGGAATGCTTCTCCCAATGAGCTCTTTTTAACAATTTGGAATTCGAACTCAGTTCATCCACTTTACTATCTAATTGGTCTACCGTTCAATTAAGTATGTTGTGTGTGTGTGTATTCAAGTTTACCCATATTTGTTATAACAAAATTATTTCTATGATCTAATAATACAGATATAATGTAATTTTCGGCGTTGGCAAGTAGTGACGTGCTTGATGGATCCATAAATATGGAGAAATAAAGAAAGAGAACACGGCCAAAAAGAACCTAAAGCCCAAAGACAAAGTTATGAATTGCGACGTTACAATTTCTTGATCACTTTATTCCCAGCGCTGTTCACTTCGTCGCTCTTTTTTTTCCCTCGCTGGAAATAAAGTTACAGCATCTATATATACACACGCTGCATGTATCTTTCATTTATATATATATATATATATAAAATATTGGGATAGGATGCGTTTTATAGATATTTGAGAACACTTATCCTCTATCCTTGTAAAAAAGTGCTTATTGTATTTTATAACACTACATACAATCCATATATTCTTATCACCTTCAAAGAAATCAAATTTTTCGATTTTATATGTATCCAAAACAATAAATACGTTTGCTTTTCCATCTTCTTTTAATTTAATTTACACTATTTTAAAAAAGAAATTTTCTCCTTTCTTTAAAAAATAATCATTATTAAAAAAATTATCTAGAATGTTTTAACTTATATGGATTGTAATAATTGCTTAAACGCTGTGAGTGACAGGCTTCTTGTTTGGTTGAAAATGATAATTTCTTTGACTTTAAGTACTAATTAAACTTGTAAATCATGTATCAGAGTAAAAAAAATAAATGATATTAAGATAAAATATAGTAACTATTTAACATGCACGATAAAAATAATACTTTTAAGATAGGTGCATCCGTACATAAATGACATTTTTTTTGCTTAGAAAAAAAAGCGGATTTTTTTTTCTAATAAAAGAACATTCTTTGAGAATGTAACGGACCGTGCCAGGCGCCGCTCACCGCTGAGGGATGTCAATGGATAGAGCTGATTTTAGCGAGAGGGGCTTTAGCCATTTAGCCCTTTTTTTTTTTTTTTTTACCAGATCTAGTCACTTAGAGTTAGAGCTTTGAACACATGGAAAATCCTGTTACATGGTTATAATAAAAAATTACAACTATTTAATTTTTTTTATACAAAACAGTTCACTTTTTAACTTTTTTAGAAGATTAAAAAAGATAAATAAAAAAATTTATTAAAGTGATATATTTAGTTTTCTTAATATCGTAAAAATAATTAACCAACTCTTATATTAAATAGCAGATATAACATTAAATGATGCTCAGTCTATTCTTTTTTGCTAAGTGGTAAGGGCGGAAACAGGTTAGGGCAAACTTCACCCCAAACAAGCCTGATCTGTTTGACGTGAAACAGGCTTGTGGCCTGTATACAGGCGATTTTCTGAGTCTGGACCTGTTTTCAGCATGTGACCTATATAAAAACCTGAAAACAAACTTTTATACAGGTCAAAGGCCGAAAACAAGCCTTAAAAAAATTATAAAATCATCCAAAATACATACAAAATGTTAAAATCTAATTAATCAACAAGGCATAACCTAATATAAACAATTTAGAAAACATGAAATGTCTATCATTGCAACAATAGTTCAGCACTAACAAGATAAAACATAGCCACTAACCACAAAACATCAAATCTTCAATATGATTTTTTCTTGTTTGAACACCTATTAAAAAATAAATCAAATGTATATTAGTAAATCATAACATGATTTTGAATGATAGGCGGCCTAGGCCTAGCCTGTGTAGGCTTCTACAGGCTAGGCCGCAGTCCCCTGACAAGCCGTCTGACCTGCTTCCACCCATACTAAGTGGGTTACTTTGCAGGATGCTATTTTTGTGGCTAGTGTTAATAAATTAGATTATGTATTACTTGAGTCTGACAATCAAATGTTAATTAATTGTGTTAACTCAAAGATGACATCTTTTGATTGGTCATATAAGATTCTCATTTAGAATAGTTTTGTCCAAAGAATACAAATAAGGAGTCATAATCGTGTTTGGATTTATAGAAAGACAAAAGTAATAACTGACTATATTGCTAAAACTTTTTTGAATGGGTCAACTAATCAGTTTGAGAGCAGATTTTCTAAAAAGCATATTTCTTCTTTTATTCTCAGAAGCAAATCTCTACTCTTAGATCAAACAACAAACGGTAGAGATTCTACTTTGAGAGAGAAATTTATTATAATAATCTATAGGTTAAAATGTTATTCTCTTGTACATGCTGCACTTATAATTCATTTAGATAATATTTTTAATAGATTAAATTTATTTATATATATATATTTATAATAATAGTTCTATAAAATATAAAACATGGACCATCCATATCTTTTGATTCAATGATAAAGATCTACTTGTGAGAAGAAAGGAGAAATATGCTTATGAGAGAAACCGACCGATGAATTGGATTTGGCCAACAAGACATTAGTTAATGAAGATCTTAAAATTTGATTTGAGAATTCTGGAGGTGGATCTTGGTCGAAGTGTTTTGCTCCTCTGTTTTTAAGACCGTCGCTTCTTTTTCTGGCTTTATTTTTGCTGTTCTTGATGTGTAATGTCCCGTTTGTTACATGGAAGTGGTTTTGTTGAAAACGGAAGTGGAATTATAAGTGAAACTGGAACTGGAATTGATACTGTAAATGAGTTTTAAAACATGTTTGTTATGATGGAAGAAAATAGGAAGGGTATAATAGGAAGAAAATCTCACTTCCATAGAAGTGAGACTAGTTACATAGGATAAGCCATGAAACCCATAAAACCTAAAATGGTGGAAGTGTTACTTTCATAGAAATGGCTTCCATTATACTAAACTACCAATTATATGGATTCCGCTTCCACTTTCACTTCTCTAGCTTCAATTCTAATGTACCAAACGGGGCATAAGGTATGGCTTGCGGTATCTGGATGAAATGTTTCGTTTTGGCACCCAAGAAAAAAAACAAAAGCAACTAGGGGCACTGCCTCGGGAGTAATGCCCGATGCCTCTTTATACTCCATGTAAATACCTTGGTTTGTATTTTGTCTCCCACTGTGCCTATCCAAAAATTGGGTTCAATTGCATTCTCTTCCTATTAAATGTTTTTTCTTTCATACTAAATCAATATTTTTGTTCTACTGGCAGTTGATTTTTAAAGTTTTTAAAATACATGTTACTGATGATAATTCATAATTGTAAACAATTGTTACACTACAATGATGCATCTCAAGCGCCAAATGATTATTATTAACAAAAACAAGAACAGCGCCAAGGGATTAGTGTTCTGGGCACAAAGGGACTCGTCCTGCGCTGACATGGTATGGTCGCTGGTCAATCACGTTCGCAATTGTCCGGCGATTTACCCCCGCTTTCACCATTTTCCAACCCCATTCATGCGGTAACGCTCTGCTTTCCGCCGCCGTCTAATCCGCCGCATGGAGTCTCTCTTCGACACCATCAACGTCCGGGATCTTCTATCCACCCAAGACCTCTCTGACCCCACCTCCCCACTCTCCGCACCTGATCTCCGCCTCCTCATCCAGCGTCTAGAGTCCCATTCTCTGCACATCAAATCCAAAGTTCAGTCTTACCTCGTCTCCCACCACGAGGACTTTGCTAACCTCTTCTCACTTTGCAACGACGCCGTTTCCCAGTCCCATCAGATCTCAGATGGCGTCTCCAACATCTTGCGGTTACTTTCAGACTCTCCGGCTGACACTTCGGTGCACGAGGTGTTGGAGGAGATGAAGAGTAAGAGGGATGAGCTGAAGGTAAAGAGGGAGCTTCTGGGACTGGTGGAAATCATTGTGGAAGTGAACGGGAGGTTGAAGGGTGTGAGGGATGGATTGACGAATGGAAAACTAAATTTTGCTGCTGAAGGGCTGAGAGACTTGAAAATCGGTTTGAGGATTGCTGATGTTGATAATCCCGGGGTTGATGGTGAGGAGCCAGTGGTATATGGGTTATTGAGGAAGGAGTGGTCTCAATCCTTTGAAGAGGTACTCAATTCTCTTTCCTTACATTTTTTCTTCCAATTATTCTTTAACTGTGCTTAAGTTTTAGGCTCTGAGATTATTGCTTTGAGTGTAGTGTTAAGGAAAATTTCTTTGACTTGTGATGCTCTAAATTAATAAATAGGAGAGCCGAGGTTTACTGAGGATTACAGCTCTAGAAGTAAATTGATTCAAGACTTTAATGCCTCTCTGGTATATGAAAGTTAAATAACTAGGTACTTAGAATTGCTCCTGGGTGGTGCAATGCTGGATAGTTGTTTTTCTTTAATATTTCGTAACATCAATAGATTAGTTGTAAAAAATTGACAATTTAATCGCAAAGTGAAACAGAAATATTGGTACTTTTGATTAAACTTTTCTTTCAAGCGAAATCTAGGACAATTTAAAGGAGAAATTATTTTCAAGAAAAAGACAGTATGATTAAGAAAATGTGTAGAACGTAATGAAAAGCATGCCTAAAATTTGTTGGCAACTATTGAGGTAGGGTGTAGCAAATGAAATTGTTGGATGAGAAAAGAGTAGATGCAATGCGATATCCTTATATATTTACATTCTGTCTTTCTCAAACGGAGGTTACATGCTAAGCTATCTGGATATGAAATGTTTTATACCCTACCCCAGTGATTACCTTTGAATTCCTTTTTGTCTATGGGTGTCCCTGCTTTTATGCCATCTTTTTCTCTTTCCTCTCAGTCTGAGAGTTTGATGCCTTTTTTTTGCCCTTCTTTTTTAAATAATAACTAGTCCAGTATAGTAAACTTGTTTTAAAACTTACTTATTACAATCAACTCATATTTCTCGTAATGGCTATAGTCAAATTATATTTGTAGCATAATTAACAATATGTTCACTTCATATGATTTGTTTGATTAGTTCCTAGTACTAATGAACGGATAGTTTGTGACTTTTATTGAATTTGGTTTGTTTTGGGTTTGTAGATTCAAGAGCTTCTATTAAAATTTATGGAAAGGGCTGTGCAATTTGATGGGAAATCTAATCGAGTCGAAGTCAAATATCATTTGGAAGTTGATAGTATTAATGGGATTGAGCTCCAAACAGTTATGGAGGCAATGGAAGTAAGTTAATTCATTTCGTTATTATACCCTATATTTGATGGGTTAAATTGTATGAATTCATTCCTTTCCTTCTTAAACATTACTTATAGGTGGTTGGCATTCAAGAGTATGGGCTTGCTAAAGTTGCTGATTTGATGATCAAGTATATTATTACTCCA
Organism: Vachellia collinsii; assembly: GCA_006871305.1. Taxonomy (NCBI): domain Eukaryota; kingdom Viridiplantae; phylum Streptophyta; class Magnoliopsida; order Fabales; family Fabaceae; genus Vachellia; species Vachellia collinsii. The sequence goes on from QFDD01114572.1 coordinate 17,135, forward strand.
TTCCTAAATTCTGGATGGTCTGTTTCATTTCATGAGGAATGGAATGAAGAGTCAGCAGTATTGAAGACAGTCCCACCTGAAGATGCTAAAGTAAGTATTGCATTTTATAGTTTTATAATTGTTGTGCTTTTATGCCTTGCCAGGTCATTGGCTCGTTGCAAAACTGTCAATAGTGATATTCATGTCATAGAAAAACATGGGATCGATTCTTTCCTGGGTATGTTATTGAGCTTTGCCATTCTCATTTATTGATACCTGATTTCCTGAATGAACTGGCAAGCATTGCCAATTGTTGTTGTCTAAAAGGATCCATCCATAGGAAGGAGGGGCTGTGGGATACATTTGCTAGATTTTAAAATACAACTAGGTGGGGCCTATGCGGCTACATAGAACTCGAGGTTGAGCCATGCTGTCGACAACTTGTGAAAAGTGCGTCTCCCTATCTATGGTATAATTTACATAATTATTGATGATGATGATATTGATTATTCATTCACCTCTGCTTAGGAGAAAATAATGTTTTTGTAAGAGTCAAATGTTGATCGGCATGTTGCTGGCATGACTTCCATCAATTTTCCTGTATTTGGGCATGAAAAAGTTTTTTTTGTCCAAAGCAAAGGTTGACTCTATTTTCCTGTTACATAACTACATTGAACTGTTTCTAAATGTCTGCTTTTCCACTTGGCAGATTGACAGTTTGGATGGAGATTTTCTCTATTCAAGGATTCTACTAGTTATTAAATTTATTTACAGAAGTATTTGCTACCAAAATGCTTCTTGGATTCAGTGTTTTGGACGGTTGATGTGGCCCAGAATATCAGAATTGATAATATCTAACTTTCTTTCAAAGGTTTGCTTCCAAGTGCTTTGTCAAAATTCTTTCAATGTAATTCTCTAAAAAGAACCTTTATCAACTTAATACTGCATTAGTAAATTAAAATCTGATTGGGAGCTGCTGTTGCCTACAAGCTCATATAATGTCTGCCATTCCAGCCAGTGGATATAAGATCTTGATCACATGGTAAAATCCAAGGATTAAGACATTATTTGGTGTTAGGTGTGGTGTCTAATATTTATATAGAGATTTCTCTTCAAAAATGTATTTAAAGCTTGCAGATAAAATCACTTGATATTTTTTGTTTCAGGTTGTCCCCACAGATGCATCAAAACTTCCAGACTTTCAGAATATAATCAAATGTACCTCAGATTTTGAGACGGCCTTAAAAGAAATCATGTTTATTTCAGCATCTGATGACAAGGATAATAGGCTGAGCAATTTTTCTGAAAATGTTGAGGTTCACTTTGCAGCTAAGAAAAAGATTGAGATCTTGGCAAAGGCTAGAAATCTACTGCTAGGTTGTGACTTTGCCATTCCTAACGTGAGTTTTCTGTATCTGGTGAATCATTCTGTTGTTTATCATGACGTCATGGCTATTGACAATGAATGCTGCTTCAGGAGTATACAAGGGATGGTCCTATTTGGAAGAACAAAGAAACTTCTATACAGTCATCCAGCCATGTTGTTGATTTGTTATTCTTCTCAGAAAGGTGTTTGGTGTCCAAAGCAGCTAAACAATTGATGAAACTAGTTCATCAGACACTGCAGGTGCACAAGCCAGAGACATTTTATGTGTTTTGTATTACCTTGAATATTGAATGTTTTATGTGTGCTGTATTGTTTCATTGCCAGTGTATATACAAGCTCCTCTGTTGCTATATACCCTATTTCTATGAGTATTTCGTTTTCCAATTCCTTCCTGTTCAGTTTATTTGAACTCAACCTCAATTCTTACTTTTATATATGTATATGGAACTTTATTCATTTGATCCTTACTGGTTTTCATTGTACCAAATTGTGATTTTACAATCTCAAATAGAGCACATTTTTATTGTGGTCAAACTGCAAGGCCTGCTAATGTTCAAGTACTGCTATTTCTCATTCCTTTTTTATTTGCTAACATTAGACATAGGCACACTTGCTTAATTGCATGTAAAATGTGCAAAATAAACAATTCTATTTTTATTTGGAATTTTAATTTTTAGAAATGAATTGCTAAGTGGTCACTTACAATATTTCAGGACGTTTGCGTATCATCTACAAGAATTGCTTTGAAATTTTATCATGCGGCTAGAGATGCCATACTTCTTTATGAAGTTGTTGTCCCTGTCAAGGTTAGTTCATGTCAGGCAGTAGCGTACTGTACAGGTCTTATGCTAAATTTAATATTTTTTATCATTATGGAGTAGTCTTATTGGGTGAAATATATTGAAGTGCCTTCTTAATGTATTTTAAGATGGATGGTGTGGTGCTCTTTGGAGCTTTATTCTATTTTATATTACTTTTTTTTTTTTGGAGCTGAGGTGCTTCTTGGAGCTTGGACAGCTAGATATTAAAATACCATGATGGAGCACATTACTGACCATACAACCAACTCCTTAGAGGACATTTCCTTCCATACTTGATTATACTTGCATGTTATATACAAGATATTCTAATGTAGCATGGGAATGGATATGAGGCTGGAATATGCAGAATGTGTTGTTAGCACTTGTAATTATCTGGTGTTAGGAATTTATCATAATAAGTTATTTATTTGTATTCTGGTTGACTAGGATATCTAATAACCTATCCAGATAAGAAAAAAATCAGCATTATTGGGCTAAGATAGATGCTTGGATAAGATATTCAAAACTATGGGTAACTTAATTTACATTTATTTCTGTACTTAAACGTCATGTGACTGTTCTTCTGCTTTTATCAATAACTTGTATGTTTGACTTGTGAAGCTAGAAAGGCAGCTTGATAGCATCAATCAAGTAGCTGTGCTGATGCACAATGACTGTCTTTATTTATCCCAAGAGATACTCGGACTTGCATTCGAGGTATGCCTAAAAATTTTAGAATAAGTAAAATCTCAATACAAACTAGTTTGGTGTTTTTTTTTTTATAAATAATGGATTTTTCTATATTATGGATCAATTTAAAGTAAAAAAGTTGATTTAATGTGAGATTTTAGCACTTACTTAAGTCATTACTGTCCTCCACTCTATCTATCGGATTTTCAACGAAGGAAAATTTCGAAGAAATATTGAATGTAAATTGTCTTGTTGATATTATGTTTTAGTATTTTCTTTTGGCTCATGCATTTGGACTCTCTTGTCTCAGTATCGTACAGACTTCCCAGATTCCATCAAGGAGCATGCTGTGTTTGTCGATCTAGCTCCAAGATTTCAGCTCATGGCAGAAGAAATACTACAAAGACAAATACATCTGGTTATCTTTAACTTGAAGGAGGTACTCTCCTGAAATGCTTTCATCATCATTAGGGTATCACATCATCACATGGCATGAAGTTTTGGTTTGCGCTCTGCCTTAACATCCTATCACTTTCTCCTATTTTTTATCTTTATTTTTGTAGGCTATAGATGGTGCTGAGGGATTTCAGAATACTCATCAGATGCAGCAATTTGAATCTGCGAAATTTAGCATAGATCAAGTAACTTGTTAAAATCACTTGCATACTATAATCTTTTCATTTGCATACTATAATCTGTTTTGTTGAAGTTGTTTAATAATTTTTTATTTCATTTTTTATCCGTTTACTGTCGCTGTTATCATTCACAGTGGGGCTGGTAGGTTCGTGGCCATTGGTTAATTATATTAGTTCAAGTGTTTTTTTTTTAATTCCATGGATGAATAGGAGCTGAATATGCTTGATCAGGTTGTATTCATTCTGGAGAAAGTACACATCATATGGGAGCCACTTTTGATGCCTTCAACTTACAGGAAAAGCATGTGTACTGTTTTAGAGTCAGTTTTCTTAAGAATTACAAGAGATATACTCTTCTTAGATGACATGGCAGCAGATGAGACATTGCAGGTAGAATCAAGAGCAAAAGTTAGCATAGTTAGTGCCCATAAACCTACAGTTTTGGTTTTAGAGGTCATGCTAATACATTCCATTCATATTCAGCTACAAAGACTTATTCATATGATGCTGGAAAATCTGTCATGTTTATTTGAGTCCCTGCTCGCTGTGGATCAGAAGTCACATGATTTCTCTGTGGAGTCTCTTGATGATCTTATCCCATCATTACGCAAAATTCGCAAACTATCAGGCATGTCACATTGCATACTAATTTTTTGTACAAGGTCTTTGTTAGATCATCGCTCATCTGTTAACTAATCTTTTCGTATGTAATGTTCCTCAGAATTATTAGATATGCCTTTAAAATCCATCACAGAAGCGTGGGAGAATAAAGAATTGTTATCTTGTGGCTTTACAATAACCGAGGTATTATTTGATTGATGTTGACTTGTTGATTTCTTACTGATTCATATGGGGTAAGATTACAATATGTGAATGGAGCCAAGTTTCATCGACGTTCTCATTCTTATGGATGACCTCTTTTGCAGGTGGAAGAATTTATTAAAGCTATATTTACAGACTCGCCTCTGAGAAAAGATTGTTTATGGAGGATAGAAAATGCTCACTTGTAAGGTTTACTCAATTTAGTACAAATATCACAAGGACATAAAATTTTCGTTAAGCAAGAGGGTAGAACATTGAAGTGATGATCCCTCAAGGGCCGATCATGCTGATGGCTACAAAATTTTGAAGAGAGGGAGGGCGTCCGAGAAAATTTTGTTGCTGCAAGTCTTCCTCAAGAAACTATTTCTTGTCTTCTATTTATTCTTTGTCCCTCAGGAGATCAATGTGTAGCCCTTGTATGCATCATAAATTCTGGATGAAGAAAGCAGATGATGCGGAATTGCGCTAGAATTCTGTTCGGACAAAATATGCATCATTTTTCCACTCAAAAGAATATGCATTCTCTTGAGGTCCTTGTTTTTGGAGGGTTGAAGAATGTCAAAAATTCAGGGAGATGGCATCTTCCTGACTAATTTAGTTGTATTTTGTGTTAAGTAGTTATTGAACTTGCATTAATTTTGGGTAGCATGTACTAAGAATAATCCATATCCTTATAATCCCTATTCTTGTTATCTCCATTATGCATGTGACACGAAGTGTTCAAGAGTGGTTCAAACGAGTCTCTTCAATAATATCAATTTATTCGGATTTATTTATTTAAAACAGTAAACACGTTATCTTCAAACTTCTTTTGATTTCCATTTATATAGCACAGTTTTTAAAAATAGGAAATTCATCATTTTTAAAATAATCATTAAAAATTATCTATAATATTTTAACTTATTTGGAATATTTATGAATTGATTATAGTTGTTCAAACGTTGAGTGATAGGCTCTGTGTTCGGTAGAAATGTTAATTTGTTAAAATTTAAGCCTTAATTAATATTATTTTTTATAAGCTAAATATATATTTTAATTAATAGTAACTCTTAAATAGAATAAATTCTTTTTCAAACGTTTGAATATAAACAAACTTGTAAAAAAATAATATCGTAATTAACTAAGCTGGGGATAAATATTTTATGTTAGGGCATACTTCCTTGCCGGCATTTACACTTACATCCACATAAGCACTATTTGCCTTGTTTGCTGCTGATGTGGACTTTGGAGGAGGCCCATTTGTTTTTGGGGTGTGAATTGGAAATTTTTGAAACTACAGGAATGAAATTGAAAACTGAATCTTATTTTTTTGCCGGTAAATTGAAAACTGATCTCTCTCTCCCTTTTTTTTTTTTTGCCTGACAAAATTAAAAACGGATCTGAATGAGTGGTAATAATCTATTTAAAGGAATCAAAAATAAAAAAAATGACGTGGCGATTTTCCGCTAAATCCTGCCCGAGACCAGTGTAACGAAAGGGGGGGAGACCCTTTGAGGGTTCTGGTCTGGCTCTGATCTATAGAGCGCCCAGCCATGGCAGCTTCCAATCGGAGTGGCAAGAGCTCTACTTCTTCCACTACTACAAACATCCGATGCCATCACTGTGCAGGGCCTCTTTCTAAAGAGATGGTATTTCCTAACTTTTTCCTACTTCCCTGAATTGTTTTCGGTTTCACACAAATGTTAAGTTTGTGCCCTTTATCTGCAGGAAACCAGTGATTGGACCGTTTCACCCCTCATCAGGGATAGTTTTTCTATGGTGACTTCTTTGTTCTTGATGGCTTGCTTAATTTTATTATCAAAGTTAGTTCGATTCTGATATGTGCTTGGAATTTTGTGCAGATTGGTTCTGCAGTGGGCGGCACGGCAAGTGCATTTTATGGATTTAACCACGGTATGAAACATTATTATGCATAAATTTGTGCGCATATACTTGAGCTTCCACTGGTGAATTCCTTATATTCACTCAGATTGTAATAGAAAGAGCATATGTAGCAATTTTTTGTGGAGTAATTTGAATAACGTGATGAATGAGATCATATCTGTTTCAATAATTTGTTCATGGTATTTGTAAATGACATTGATGTTTCAAAGCGAAAGAATGAGAATTTAAGTTTCTGATTAACAACCAAGACAATGACTTTCTGACAAGAAAATCCATGAGCAATATTTTTCTCCCTTCTTTTTAGATCATTGCGCTATATCATTTAATTGATTTCTGCCGCAGACTTCCTTAAGTCCATGGAGTTCACGTGTTATTTACATGTGTAGAATTTGAATAATTTATTTGAAGGGATTTTCTTTTTTCATAATGCAGTTATGCCTGTTGTTCGAAGATGGGTAAAAGGACCCATGTGGTTGCATTTCCTCGTTGGTGTAAGTTTCTTACTTCTCTATTCTCCTTCTTTTTAAATATTTTCCGTTCATACTGTAGTATGCAATAAAGGTATCATGATAGAAGTTTTGAAATCTTTACCAAATATATGGCCAGGGTGGTATACTTGACCAAGAATTTGGGCCTCCTTCTTCTCTCCTTCCTTTTAAATGACAAAATAATTAAGCTTGCTGGCAACTTAACATTGATTGTTCAGGGCACAGAATGGCCACAAACCCCGTAAAATCATTCTTGTTGGGTGAAATAATTAGATCATGGTTGCACTTCTCCGACATGTTAGAGTTGAAACTCTTAACAGACGGCCACTTTTTATTGGATTGCCAGACTATCTTTATTGCATTTAGCCATTCATAAACAGAAGAGCCCCCATGACCTAGACACCGTTTATTCATCGACTGCTTTATAAATCATTTTGCTCTTCAAACTTGTCATAGAAGTATGCAAACCAGCATCTTACTGACATAAACCTCTGTGCATTTCAGACACCACCCGTGATTATATTCTCCTCAGCCTGTGCGGGTCTGACAGGTAAATTTCTGAATGTGTTCTTTTGCCCGATTTACATACTCTAAATGATCCTTAGTTTTTAGTTTCAGCTTGTGTTATTTGTGCCTTATAATGCCAAAATGGTCCCTTGTCTTTTTTTGTTTTTTTTTACCCCGTAAATGCTCTAAACTGTTGAATTGATGTGCTTAGTTAATTAGTTGATGGTGAGATGAATGTAAATATGCCTCAAGGTAGTTAGCTTTCTAGGTGTCCAATTTCTGAAAATCCTGGATCAAGACCAAAACTAATTTTGGGGAAAATGGTTATGAATAGCCTGCAAAGGTAACAATTATTCTGGACTTCATATTAATAGTGACTTGTTTGACGGACCTCACGTTTTAGGTTACCTGTGGGGTGAAATAAAATATAAGCAAATAAGAACCGTTTCAGCTCATTTTAAATTTAAGGGACTGATTTAAAGCTTTAGAGTTAAGGGACCTGAAGATTAATTCAACCAATTTCTTTTTCAGGTGGGGCTGTTCCCTCTGTAGCACAACTCATTTCATCGTCTTATCATGCGGCACGATCATCCCGTACCTTACCTCCACCTGCAAATGATGATAAGATTCACAAGTCTAGAACTTCCTCCACTCTTTAAGTTAGCATATATAATAATGGCTTTCTTCCCCCAGGCAGGCATACTCACTGGTTGTGCAAAGAAAGCTTTGTTTTTCCTCTTGTAAATGACGCCCTTCAGTTGTGTCCAGTTCTCCGTGATGCAGCACTCCTGTGAAGTATGAACTGTGTATTAACACCACAGAGGCATATCTTATGTGATTCACAAGTTTTGTTTAATTTTTTTTGGGTTAAAATCTTGTTATACTTACAGCTTTATGTGAAAGTTGGTATATTATTCATACCTTTCTAACAGCTAACTAGAATGTACTGGTGTTTTGCGGAGAATAGCGCCTCTGCTAAAAAATAATATTATGAGTATTTCAATTTTTATATCTGCCGGGGCATGGTTGAGAATTTTAGATTACAGGTTCCTCTTCAAAAACTTCTCTCCAAGTTAATCACTGCTCTGCACTACTATGTTTCGCATAATTTGGCATAATAAAAATCCTGGGTTAAGGCTGAAAGACCCAACTCCCTTTTAAGGTTGGGCCTGAACCTGAATTTTGTACGAGACAGTTCTTTGGAGTATTGTTTGGAAACTAGACGAATCCATGGATGAAAGGTTTACCAAGAGTTTGGGATTAATGGAAAGAGTGAGTTCATTATAATGTGGTAAATTAAGGTGATAAATTAATGTATGAATCCTTACTAAAAGAAATGTTCATATTTAACGTTTTACAATAGATTGTTTTCATTGAGATGATATTTTTTTTTTATGGGGGTTAAAAAAGAAGAAGAGAAACCGATTTTTGACTTCTGAAGGCGCGATACAGATGAGCCTCAATCAAGAAAATTAATTGTTGATAGACTGCTTAAAATGCCACAAATTTTAAAGTTTGATATGTAAAAAAACTTTGCCTGAAAATTTGTAAAGGATTTTCAAATAAATATTAAACCATAAAATTGGGAGGATATTTTATAAATACTCCGGAACTTAGAAATTTGCAACCTGTATAAAGATTTAACAAATTTACTCATCTGAAGCTTATATGTAATTTCAGAAGAAAAAAAACCCCCAATTAGTTAGAAAAAGGAACCTCCGAAGGACCTATATAAGGCAAGCGCAAACCCTAATTGGGAGCTTAACACTACTTGATCTTATCTGAGCGGAGAACGCCGGCTTGGTCGGTGTCTTCTCAAAGCCCTCTCTGTTGCCCGCGCTGGTGACGGTGGAGCCACCCTTCTTCCTCCATGTGGACGCTGCCGGAGGCTCTACCCCCAGTGGCAGGGACGCTGAGACTTTGGGGGTATAAAGACAAGGCCTTTTGCCGTCGGACCCTGCGGTGAAGAATGCTCGCGGTCAGAGCCCTTCCTTTTACTTTATATCGGTTGGGCGGTGATGGCCTCGCGGGCTTGCGAATAAATATAAATATCTAACTCCTTTTTGGTTTCTCTGTTTTTTTTCTGTCAGTTGGTTTTTTATCCTTTTGATTTCATTTCGACTCATTTTTGAATGCTCTCGTTTTGCGTTCTGCTAACTATAGGTATTTTGCTGCTACGTTTTCAACTGGTTATTTGTAGAGATAGCAATGTTGTATGAGTTCTCAAACTATGGGGCATTGCAAGAGTAGGTTCGGACTCTGGTTTTGTTATGCTTCGTGAACCCTGATTCATGATCTTAGGGGATTTGTTGTGTTTTAACCATCTTTCATGTAGCTTTCCTTATTTGCAAAACCATCTCCACTGATCAGGATATTGGTGTGAATTAGAATTTTGGCTCGTTTTGCTAACATGGAAGAATGGTTTGTCTGTAATTTTTTTTTTTTTTTTGCTGAGAGTGAATGACTAAGGGGAACGATCGGTGTCAATGCCAGTTGAATTCTCCTATGAAGTATTATTTGGAAATATTGATGTTAATGGATTGGACAATTCTATGCCAACTTGTACTCTAATGCATTTTAGGTAGTTTTTCTTGCGGATTGATTAGCATATGGTTTGTGTATCTGGAAAGGTGTCTTTTTTTTTCAGTGAGAATGATTGCAGCTTCAAATCACTTTGTGGTTGACATAAATTCAACCAGAGATCTCTCCCAGGAGGAATCAAAATGGTGACTATCCGATGCAGAGCTTTTGGTAGTGAAGTCAGAAGTCCGCTAGGAGATTATGTAATGGTCTCACCGTTCACGAAGTCAGCATTATCTCTCGTCAATCTTCTATAGCTGTGTCTTTCCTTCTTGTTTTGAGTTCCTGTTGGTGATCCGTACTGAGCGGTGTAATCTAAAGCATCTCAATCGAGGTCGTCTTTAAGTATTTGACAAATTTTGTTGTTGAATCTCTAGCTGTTCAAGTTCAAATTAACACATCAAGACTATAAATTAAAGATCTTGCCAGGGCATTTTTTGATGTGGTTTAGTCTTTAAATCCTTGCATGAATTTCGACGAGTATTAACTAAGAAGCTCAAATGAACTATGAAGCCAGGTCAGGGAGGTCCGCTAGTACTTAACCATGATTTAGATCGCCAAACACATTCTCATTTGGTTCCCATAACGAAGAGGATATAATTCAGAATACAAGATCATCCCACATGAACTACACATCTCCAAGTAGAAGATCTTCGACTTCAGCCTGCGTCTACCCTGCAACTTAAACCATTGTAAGACTATTTCTCCATATCAGTCAGAAACTAATATCCCTGTAAGTTCAGAATTTCCTTCCTTTGTAACAAGTCAAATCCAGAGGGTTGTTCTGTGAAGTTAGAATTATTTTCTCGAGGTTGAACCATCCACAGCAACACTCTGAAATTTAACTTTTGAACACGCTGAAGTTAAACCAATCAAATCATCGCAGAACTTTCATTGATTTTTCAGTCTGTGTACGAACCATTGAAATTATCGAAGAATGTAATATGTCCCATTAAGTGAGGGATATGACGCAACATACCCAGTTGTTAAGAAACAGTGTGACGAAGAACCAATCATGCCATTCAATTATGAAGATTACATGTTCAGAACAATGGTAACATTGAAAGTATCTGGAAAAGTGTAGCTCATGAATATAAACACAAGGAAATTAGTTCGCTTTTCCTAATATCTTTTTCTCGAATCGTTTATGCGTGAGAGTTAGTTGAAAACATTGGCACATGCATGGCTTGTAACACGCTAACAGTAGTTGATGAAAGAAACTTCTCTTCACAAGACACGTTGTAGAAATATTAGAAAAGGCCAATATTTAATTTTCAATTAGGTAAAAGTTCAAAAATATCCTCTATCTTTTATAAAAAGAGCATATGGTAATATAAACAATTTTTGGTGTAAAAATACACAATTATTCAAAAAGGGGCCTAAAATGTCACATAAGTTAACTTTGACAATGTCATTAAGTAATTTTTTTTTCCAAATTCATCCAGCTCATATCTTATTTTAAAGCTAGTTTAAAGTCACAAAATAAAAAATTTTCACTCTCTTAAAATTTTATGTAAACAATTTCTATGACTCAATTTTTTATAAGGATTCTAGAAATCAAGATTATTTTTCAAAATCCATCCTTTTAGTGTCAAAAAGACCGCATCTTGTTTTGTGCTAGTTTAAAGTCAGAAAAATAAAAAAATTTCACCATTTCAAAATTGTATAAAAACAAACTCTATGACTCAATTTTTCATAAGGATTTCAAATATTAAGATCATTTTTAAAAATCCATCCATTTGGAGTTAGAAAGGTCACATATTGCTTTATGACTAATTTAATATTAGAAAAATAGAAATTTTTCAATGTATCAAAATTATTTAGAAACAACCTCCATTGCTCATTTTTTTTAGGATTATAAAATAAGATTATTTTTTAAAATCTATCCATTTGGGGCCAAACAAGCCACATTTAGATAAAAAAAAAAAAAGACTAAGCATTTTAGGTCACTTAACCGTGTTAATCAAAATTAAAGTTTGTGGCATTTTAGACTCATTTTGGAATTTTTGTGGACATTTTTACACCCAAAAAATATTTATGATGCCAAATGCTCTTCTCTTAAAGGATAAAATAGAGGTAAGCATTTGATTTTCAGTAAAAACAAAAAAAAAAAACCGAAGAACCAAGTAGCAAGTAATTTCAAAACCGAATTAAAGTAATTAAATGAACCAAATTATGTCGGTTAACCGAATTAACCGAAAATATTTAATAATTTACTTATCTAAATATAATATAATAATTTCTAAATATAATATTATAATATTTAATAATATGTGTAATAAATATAATAATATTTAATAATTTACTAAATCAAAATATATATAATTCGGTTTTAACTGATTTTTTTTAGATAACCGAACTTATCACCAAATAATCAAAAAATAAAAGTCAAATAATTGACTGAAAACAGAATTAACGATATCGAAAAATCGAAAATAAATTCGGTTACGATTCGGTTTTGCTTAACCATAAGATAAAGGTATTTTTTACCCTTTATCTTTTTCAATTTATCATCAAATTTCTCTATTGGATATCTCGCGTGTCTGGTACGTGTGTGGGCTTTTTCTTTTGGGATTTTTGAGTAATGTTTAGAATATGCAAGTTATTGATTGATTGATTATGGGGTCCATTTCTATTGATAATTGAGTTTTTCTCAAACAGCGAAAATGTTAGTGCCATGGTCTATTCATCAATTATAAAAACCTACTTTTAATTTATTGCTTAGAGATCAAGAAATGACTTAACATAGTCCAGCAATATCTTCCTCGTATGATTAAAAGTCCTACTCGATTTATAGGATTTGATCCAGAGAATCACCTTTCTACACAAACATAGAAGAACCGAAACATGCATAAGAGAGAGGAACTCGGAGAATTAATGCTCAAGATAATGTCTTTTCTGAGAATTGCAAAAGCCACATATATCAGAAATATTTTATAATCATACGTGAAGAACATGTTTTAACTTGTATGGCATATTGGGAACAAAAATACAAATAAACCTAATCCATATTGGAAAGAAGCTCTATATAATATTTTGTATCATATGAACCTAACCCCTTTGTTTTGTTTTGTTTAATTTTAAAAGGCCAATCATTGGCATCATGAAAGAATAATTTGGTTGGGGGGAGAATTATCATATTTGAATATTCAGCCTCTCTTCATTGAGATAGATCATCGGTCCATTACCTAAAAGTCCCTCTCATCTCTCTCTGGTTTAATTTTTGTACAGATATACTAATATATTTTTATGATCCCAATAATGATCATGGACTTGAGTATTAAAAACCTTGATGTTGTCTGCTGCAAATATATTAGTACTTAATCTGTCCCTCCTTTCTGTCTTTCAGTCCCTCTTTTCTATTAAGATTGATTGATTTTGATTACTACAAAAGAATACCAAACTAACTGTAAAAGAATACAGACATTATTACAGAGCATTTTTATTTAAAAACAAACCCTGACACGCTTCATTTTATGTCTAAATTAAACTAGCCACTGTTCTAGACGAAGTCTATTTACAATTTTTTAAATGAAGACAAAATTGACATGTAATTTTTGAAATTTCTTGTTAATTGTATCAAG
>QFDD01114574.1:0-43388 GCA_006871305.1 Vachellia collinsii
AAGGGGTCCAATACCCTTATTAATGACTTAAGTTGAGGTAGTGAGGAATCTGAGAAAATCAAGTCCAAATGACTTGAAATTTTCCAGTTAAATATTTCTCATGGCAAGTTTTAAAATGAGCCTAAGATTGCTAAATTTGGAGTTTTCTACAAAAAGTTATGATGGTCCAAAGTTGGAGGAAAAATCTGGAAAAAAGAAAATGACTAAATGAACAGTGTTTATTCACGTAATAAACTGTATTAATTGGTCAATAAATTGGACAAATGGATATTTTTCTCCTGTACGGAACTCAACAATCTTCATTTAGAGACTTGAACCACTAAATTTTGATTTTTCTAGAATTAGTTATGAATTTTCAAAGTTGGCCAAAAATATGAAATTTACCAAGTGAACAGTAATTTTTTCAAAGTTTTAAAATTTCACTTGATTAGCTAATTCTAAGCATTGGAAGGCCTTAAAGTGGTTCATGATTGGTCTCTCATATGAAATAGAGTAAGCTAAGGAAGGTGTTACAGAACTCCTTTTATAACATCTTCTAGTGGTGGCATATCATCGTCATTACTTTCACTTGAGCACTTACTTTCACATCCTCCATTATCATGAATGAACATGGTCTTTTTACTTGGGCATTGAGATTTCATATGCCCAATTCCTTGACACTTAAAACAACGAATCTCATTAGATTTAGAAGAGGAATTTTTGTCATAGATACCTTTAGTGATGACGCTCTTTAATTTAGGCTCCTTCATTTGCTCAACTGTAGACCTAAATTCTTCTCTGATACCACCGGCACATGTAGCCTCCAATCTTTTTTCAATTTTAGAGGCCTTATGCACAAGCTCTTCTTTATCTATAAAGTGGTATATCTCAACCTCATCTCTGATTTCAGGACGTAAGCCATCTATATAGCGATTCATAGTGGTCTCCTCATCTTCTTCTATCCCAACTTTCATCATCAGGAGTTCCATCTCATGGTCATACTCTGCTGCGCTCATAGAACCTTGATGGAGACGTTGTAGTTTACGCTTCATCTCATTGTAGTAATGATTTGGAACAAATTGTTTTCTCATGGAAGCCTTCAACTTTTCCCAAGTTCGAATTGGGCCTTTTCCAAGATTCCTCCTTTTGATTTGTAATCAATCCCACCAAATACTAGCATAATTAGTAAATTCAAGTGCAGCTAGTTTTACCTTTTTCTCCTCAGGATAATCATGAAGTTTGAAAACTTGCTCCACCCTTCGTTCCCACTGAAGGTATTCATCCGGGTTCGGCTTTCCTGAGAAAGAAGGAATATTTATTTTGACTCTTAAATCATCTTCTCTCTTAGAGTAATGTCTCTCCTTCCTTGATCTTCGGTGGTTGTATTTGTACGCTTTATTTTTATATCTCGAATGTGTAGAATTAGATGATATCATCTGTTCATCCATCAGCTTCAAACTAAACTTTTGAAATTTTTCTCGCATAGCATTCATGAATGAATTAAATTCTTTATGAGTCACTGGTCGTGAGTCTTCATCACATGAATTTTCGTGTCACATCTTCAGATACTTTTGCTACGGCACCTTGAGACCTATGGGTGATAGGCCAAACCAAGCTCTGATACCAAATGATACGAATTAACCCCGTATGTTAAGGATTTGATCAGCTAAAACCCTAAAGGAACTTGTCTCTAGATCCTTAGCTATAAAAGGCTCCACAAAAGTTGATCAGACTTTTGCAACCCAACTGTATTCTATCCCGAATACTTAACACAAGTTAACACTTGCCAAAGAAAAACATCTTAATCCATTGACTTCTGAAATAACTGAATACAACTGGATCTATAAATAGGAAAACTTACTAACCTAATATGATTTAAAATATCAAAATAGAACAATAACCTAGATATTCTACCCCCAATGGATTTTACAAGATAATATTATCTAATAAATATCCAAAGGATTTATTCAAAAAAATATTAAATCTAAAAACTAAATTAATAAATGAAATACAAGATATCTAAAATAAAAATTATTATTCTTCATTAGATCTCAGCTCTTGGATCTCCATCAGAAGGTTTATTGTAAAGTTTTAAAGGTTAGGGAAATTATTTACAGACGAAATACGCCATGGTTTTTCTGTCTTTGTTTTTTCTTTTTGCGAATAAAATTCTCTCAATAATTCATATTGGTCAAAATGCTAGATAATTGGATTTTTTTCCCCATTTTCATTGATTCTTGAATGGTTACACCACCGATTCATGATCACTTTATGTTTGAATTGGACTACGGACCAACAACTAATTAATTCTGTGCTCGATTGGTTGAATCAGACAATTCCGATAATACTGGTAATGAAACAAGACTTTAAGAATGATTAAATAGAAGTTTTACAATTTAAGTTGCAAATAAATTTTGGTAAATTAATCGATTCTCATATTACATAATGAAAAGCTAGAAGTACAAGCCCATGTGAATTACATAACATTGATTTCTGATTACTTGGATGGGGGACACACACTTTAACATACTGCAAAGTGAAAATGATGCTGGAGGAGGGTAGGGGGAAGAGAGAGAATAAAGAACCGGAAGAGAGATAAAGAGACTAGAGAGGAGGGAGGATAGCAAGAAGGAGAGAAAGATCAGACGAATAGAGGGAAAAGAGAATTTAGAGAAATAGAAAATATAATATTATTCAAATCATATAACGTACAAAACAAATGAGTTGATATGCTATTTATAAACATCGATCTAACCTTATAAATTAATGACATAATATTTTAGAAACCTAAAATTAAGTGAAATCACAATTATTGATAAAAGATGATAATCAATCAATATTAAAACCCAAATATATTCCTAATAATAATAAATATATAAGATATATGAAATTTCTAATAATTTATTATTCCATTTCCCATCAGAAAGACAGAATGTTAAACAACAACTCAAGTGATCTCTTCACTATCTTTCTATTAAAATCTTCTGCCCCATATACCTGCATAGTGACAAAAACAAAGTCATGCAAAAATTCAGTCAATAAATATTAGATGAAGTTCCTTAGTTATTAGCCATTTTTTCAATGATGAAAAATATTTTTGAAAAACCTAATTAGACTATGCTTGGTTATGACCCAAAAAAAGAAAGAAAGAAACTCATCCTAGAACATTTTTATTAATTAAACTTTCTCCCAAATTTAAAAGTCAGTGAATATAATTATTCATAATGTGCTATATACCTTCCGAGCAACATTAAAGTAGCTTGAGGATTGGTCCCAAGTGAGCTTAAAAAGGTTGAACCATCAACAATAGTTATTAACCATTTCTAAAATTCAGTGAATAAATATTAGATGACGTTTCTTAGTTATTAGCCATTTTTCAATGATGAAAAATATTTTTGAAAAACCTAATTAGATTATGCTTGGCTATGACCAAAAAAAGAAAGAAAGAAACTCATCTTAGGATGTTTTGATCAATTAAACTTCCTCCCAGATTTACAAGTCAACGAATATAATTATTCATAACTTACTATATACCTTCCGAGCATCATTAAAGTAGCTTGAGGATTGGTCCCAGGTGAGCTAAAAAAGGTTGAACCATCAACAACTCTCAATGAATCCACACCAATGACCTTATAATCACGATCCACAACCTTATCAACTCGACAACCTCCATGGTAATGCCATATTGTCATGATACTGTCTCTACAAAACTGTTCCAAAGGGGAAACAACACTTGCATGTTTGGACCTCAAGTTCACCGGTAGAATCAAGGCCAAATCCATAAGGGCTTGCAATGGCACTTTATTATATCGAAACCTTGAGAAAGCCTTGGAGTTTATCACATCTATAACGGTTTTCAGGCCTTCAACACAGATCTTGAGATCTTCTGGTTCTTTGAAGTAGTTAAATGTCACTGATGGGTTGTCATTTGGATCAGTGGTATGTAGCTCAAGATGACCTTTTGAGAGAGGTCGCGCGACCTTTGCCACTAGGATTCCTTCTTTAAGATTATTTAAATTGGTCAGAGATCCAAAAGTTTTCTTCAATGTACTCACATTTGCTTGAGGTAAATGCAAGGAGGATTGGCCCATCTTCAAATAAGAAACAAAGTTAGTGTATCATTTCAGACATCATTGTAAGCAGTGTGATTTTATGCTAATCACATGTCAAGTTTACTTGTTATATTACACTAAGCTATTTCAAAATATATCAATACACTTAAAGATGCATGCATGTGATATTCGTTTGCTAGGGTTTTGTATTCATGTCAACTTACCTTTTGACTTAAATAAGGGGGGATTACACTCAAGTCCAGGAAAAACAAATTATTACTATCAGATCCCATGAAAATCATTAAATTGATATGAAGTTCTAAAGTATCTATGTGTGATTAATTGAAATTTGAAGACATGAGTTTACCTCAAATTATTATTAGTGGCACATTGACTTGTCAATTAAGACTGTTTGACTTGTTATTGGTGACATCATGACTTGTCACAGCTTGATTTGTCAATTGTGACACCCTTGTTATTAGTGGTACATTGACTTGCTAATTGAAATGCCTTAACTTGTCATTTATGACATTATGACTTGTCTTTCCTTCACTTGTTATTAGTGACATTAACTTGTTAGTAGTAGCAAATAAATTGTCACTAGTGGTACATTGACTTATCAATTGACAAGTCAATGTAAACTTGTCTTCTCATAATTTATCATCTTTGGAATTTGAATGTAATTCCCGCTTAAAGGCTAACCTATTTATAGGTATGCATTTTTAATAAATAGTTTTTTTCTCACATGCATACATAATATTTCCAATGAATAGTTTATAAACAAAACACTTCAAATAATTAAACGAAAAAATATTAACAACTTGACGAGATAGTAACACTTATTTAGGTCTCTTGTTGAGTTTATTAGAACAAATTGAACTTCGGTAGTGGGAAAAAAATATAAACCATAATACATGATAAAGGAGGATACATAGAATAAGAGTAAATGACAAATTTTCTGTAACATTTTTAATTGTTTTATGGACCAATTATAAATAAAAACATATTTTATTCATAAAAAAATAAAAACATATTTTAATTGTAACATTAGGTCTCTAAGTAAATGTACATTTAATTACATTCCTAATGTCAGGCGTAGTCCTATGAAATAAATTAGGCCAATTACGAAATGTTTGAACTTACTGCATGCATTTGGATAAAGATTACCCTTATATGACCCATGTAATTATTTAAAGTCTTAACAAGTGCTCAACTTAAAATTACGACTAGAAAACCTAATTCCTTGAACAAAAACAATGCGCCATTGTGGTTAGCACATAGCAGCAATATTATCGAAAATCCTTCCATAAATTTTTTTAGTTTGCTAATTTAAATTAAACTTGTAGTTAGGCTTGTCAATATCAGCAAATAAATTTGAGATTGTTGTGGTATTATTTATATGTTGACATCAATGTTTATGTACATATAATTGATATTATAAAATGAAAACAAAAATAAAAGAGATATTACACATATGATAAAGACTTATTTATGGTTGGAATATGGATTGCGTAGAGTTTTTAGTAATTGTAAATTAGGTGGTTATTAAACTTAAGATAAAATTTATCAATACTAATGATATTATATGGTAATGAATACTAGATAATGAATAATAGGGAGAAAAATTGAGATAGTAGAAATGAGGATTTTGGATTGCCATCATTAGAAACAAAAGGCGAGATCTCTAGATCAACCTAGGGAGGTGGTGTAGTAATACTAACCTGATTGAACAAAATGCTTTGAAGTGCTTGAACCCAAGGAATCTCTAAGCCTACTCCATTGAGAGGTTCAATGTAGATACCAAACTTAGTGATACCCACAATTTGGGCAAGAGAGTACCCAACAGGTACGGGAGATGCCACAACCATAGGATTCATTGGGTTGTCAACCATGTATTGGCCCACCATAGGCTGATCCAATACCAATTCGATGCCATGGGCCTCAAGATGTTGGGCAGGCCCAATACCACTCAGCATTAGCGTTTGTGGGCTTCCAATTGCACCTGCTGACAATATTATCTCACCCTTCTCTTTCAAGTATGCTAGGTGTGTGATTCCATTCTTGTCTTTGAATGTTACTCCATAGGCTTGTGGCCTCCTGCTTTTGGTGCCTGAAACTTAACATTTTTTTGTTGCCATGTTAATGATAAAACTATTCTCATGTTACCTTTTCTCCTCGTATTTGTTCAACTACTTTAGAGTTATAAATGTAAGAATTAATTGATCGGTTTAATTTGATTTTATATGTAAAATTACAATTCATTTTATCTCAAATTTATAAATTTTATTTTCAAACTATATATATATTAATCGCACGTATTAAATGTGAAGCCAAAAAAATTGCACATATTAAATAACGGTTTCTATATAGGGTTATATTAGAGAAATCAACTCACATTTTTTTTACAGATAACTTATAGATATAACTTATAGATGTTTAGATTTAGAATCAAAGAAGTATCTATATCAAGTTACTATTTAAACATAAGAGACTAAGATTTTTTTTAGAAGGATGGATGCATTTTTTAGGACAATGAAAACGAAAAAGGAGGGGAGAGTGAGGGGACCTTCATGGAAAGGTCCTTTTAGACTAAATATATTTGCGTAGGAAGATATCATATTTCACTGCTATGAAAAATTCCCATCCCACATGCCAATGACAACCACCCATGACTCCTCTTCCTTCTTCTTCTTCTTCTTCAAATACATCAAAAGGAAATGGGAAAAAACAGAGGACTTGAAAATTTGAAACGGGAGAAACAGAATGATCAAACCAACACGTTAAACAAAATGAAGGTGCTTGAGGGATGAATGAAGAAATTTATGTTTCAAGATGGCCTTACAAGTTATTCAAACATGGAGAAATACATGGATACAGAGAAATATACGTTTAGACAAAGAAAACGGGACTTTCAACACTGCGACAATAAAAAAAAAAGTGCATTCAAAAAGGGGAAAAGAAATGAAAAGAAAGAAACAAACCCGATGGAGGAACAATAACAGAGAGAGAGAGAGAGAGAGGCAATGGAAAAAGAGAGTAGCAGCTGGCCAAGAAGTAGACGGAGACACGATCTGGGAGCACGATTCCGACGGGAGATGGAGATGGAGACGGAGACGGAGACGCGATCTGGGAGCACGATCTTGAGGATGGTGGAGGCGGTGACGCGAGCGGCAGAGAAGAAAGTGAGGGCGAGGGCGCGGGAGTTGGTTTCACGAGCGCTGAAGGAGAAAGCCAGGGCGAGCTTTTGGTGAAGAGGGACGGAAAATAGGGAAGCAGTGACGCTGGCGAGCAATATTTAGTTGCAGGGGGGGAAAAAGCAGATCTATCGTGAGAGGATGACGCAATACCATTATTTTGTAGTAATGATTTTCATTTTCACGTCATGGCACGATCGATGCGATGCGTTTTACGTGCCGCGTTGAAGAGGAGGAGATCAAAATTGGTCATACCTCTAAAGGTGCTTCACCAATCACTATGTTGATTGAGATAAGGGGGATGTCGATCAGCGATGTACAAAAGAACAACAGACGCAAAAAGAGGAGTTTACATAGAGTGGAAGTGACGGCTTCGAACATCATTTCATGCGTTGGGAGCTGAAGATGAGTAGTCGCCCGCAATGAGATATAAAGTGTGAAAAGATATGACTTTTGAAAAGCTAGATCTGATGGTTGTTAAATAAAAGATACTTTTACTTGATGATTTACAAAGAATCGTCAAGTATAGTCTTCATTTTCTTTGAAAATAAAATAAGAAAACAATATGTAACGGTTAGTGTATTTAATTATCAATTATATGTAAAACATACTTGACAAATAGTAGTATAACCGTTAAATTTAATTCTCTTTTCATGAACTCTATCTCTCTCTATTCGACAGTACATTCTCCTCTGTAGCAATCAAGTTTTGAACACTATATATCACAAAATTTGTAGTAGTGTTTTTTTAAGTGGAAGTTTGGTAGGAAACGATCAAGGGAATGAAAGATGTCAAAGTGACCAAATGAAATAACCTTAGTTGAGTTCTGCAAGTCATGAGTATTAAAAATAACAATATTTAAACTTTTAAATAAAATAATGCTTATTGTTTTAAAAGAATTACAAATTCAAATATTTTAAATCAAGAAAACGGGAAAAAAAAATAGTCACCGTGCATTATAACTTAGGGCAAAATTGACCATACCTTTTATTTTTAGGGGTAGTGAACACCCTAATTCACGCTAATAAATATACTCCCTTATATTCTTAATATAATAACTATTTAACTAATTTAAGTAAATTAAAAATAATATAAATTGGCTAATTTATATCCATTTATAAATTGTGTAACTTAATTTAAAAAAAATAATAAATATGTGAAATAAAATGATTTAAAATTTTATATTTTAGACTAAATTCAACTGCCTTTTATTCAACTCTCTTTTGTACAAGGTAGAGGTGATAGTATTAAAAACTTAGGTGGATGTAGTATGGATGGAGGGGCTTTCAAAACTTGTAAATTGTAACTATACGTACATATTAAATTAAAGAATTAATTCTCTATCTTTGTATTATTTTTGGAAAGTCAATCCATAGCAAGCATGATTTATATAATATCAACAACAAAGGCCAGGTATTTTGCAATTTGAAATGTTTTGATATTCCGATTCTCACCATTGGGCGAGTTATAGACCATTCAAACAACACATGATTATCATCATAAGACCAAAACAAAAACAAAGCACAAGTGGAAGAATCATGGTGATTACCTGAAATGTCTCGAAACAAAATTTTGTGCACAGTGGCATGAATGTAGACAGAAATGGAATTGGGATTAGCGTAAGTTAACAAATCAGCAGCGGTGTGCCTATTACCCTCATCATCAAGAATAGAGCCTCCAACCTTAGTCCCATTCAGATGATCAAAGGTAAAACCATTATAAGGCAACACCCCCATTTCCTTCAACCCATCTCTGATCGCCGATTGCCATTGCCTCACCCTCGGCTCAAACGCCACCACCTTCTCCACCCACTCATACGACTCCTTCACCAACCCCTCCTCCCAGCCCGCTTCCCTCACAAACCTAGGCTCGGCCCTTGAGTAAAACCCGACATTTATTACCGACCCTCCTCCTAATGCCCGACCTCTGGCGTTTTGAACACCGTCGGTGGATATGAATTGTTGGGTGAAGGAAGATGGCGTGGTGTCTGTGAGGGAATTAAGAAAATTTTTTAGGTTAATTTTTTCAGGATGGGTGTAGGGTGAGCCTCCTCGTTCAAGGACCAGGACCGTGGCTCCTTGTGACAGCGTTGCTGCTAAGGGACACCCGCATGTTCCTCCTCCTATCACTATGTAGTCATATTGTGATACTTCTGGCACAGTCTTTGCTTCTTTGATAAACGTGAGATCTGGGACTGCATGTATGTATTTACAAAGAAAGGATTTTATATGGGTCAGAAATTCAATGGCTACTAAAAATGCAAAACACCACACACACACACACACACACAATGAAACTTTGATATATTTTCATAAACAAGATGAAAGTAGAATAAAAGCTCGTTTTGACATAATTCACTTGCTGAAATAGGCACACCCTTTTGAGAGGAAGAGATTAAGGCATTAAAGAGCAAGAGGCTTCCAGCAAGAAATGGCCCAATGATGAGTTGCAGCAACCTCCAACCCATTCTCTGAGGATGATGTGTGTCTTGTCTTCTCTAAAGGGAAGCTAAGCAATTTATAATACTCGTCCGACTTGTTAATGTATGAATTAATTAGAGTTGATATTGATAATGTAAGAATTTATAGATATTAATAAGTAACCAGATCAATTCCAGTGGATTTCTCTACATCGATTTCTCTAACTATTATGATGCGACTCTACCTAACCCAGTAGACCTGCCATTTAATAAGTGCCAGTACGATCACATGAGCCGAATACAATCATGTGCTAGGCTTCTTATGCATAATTGATCCATCCTTTTTAATTTTATTTTTGTCTTGTCCAATTTTTTTATTTATAGCGATTGACTTTCAACATATTTCTCTCTCTGTTTCCCCACAAGAGGCTTACCCTTTTGTGAGTAGGAGAAGGCACTGAAGAACAAGAGGCTTGCAGAAAGAAATGGCCAAATAAATTGCAGAGACCTCGAAGCCATTTGAGGATTATCTTCTCTTCTGATGATTATTGATGACAGAACAATGGCTTTTACTTTGTTTCACAGAAAATGAAGTTCTAAACTGTGTGCTTTTCTTTTTTATATGAAATAGCTAGGACCTCAAAGTCGATGTTTAACCACCTTTTGCGCACACAAATAAATTTTGTCTGTTCAGCTAGATCCACTTGGCATGTACAGCCCCTACACGCAAAGATCGATTTAGCGTTCTTGAAGTTTTTTTCCCCAATGATTAATTACTTTCTTGGACTCGTCTCTCTACGTTGCCTAATAAGTTGTCACATTTATAAAAACTTGATATTACTTGTGTATGAAGAAAATGAAAGCAATATAATTCATGCATGTAGTAATAATTAGTCCGTAACTTTGAACCGCAAAAGCAAGACTAGATGGCTAAGGAATTTATTAGCTAGGATTGTTTGGCAGCATAAATTGCCAAATAAAATCACGTTATCCTAGTGGTCCAACAACTCAAATTGATCCTATTAAAGGATTTTCGTTTTTCTGGTTTAAAGATTCCCGTTTGGGTGAAGTTAAAGAACTTCCTTATGCCTAGTTTGGTATGCCGGAATTGGAGGCTTAATATGGAAATGGAATTAAATTTCATGGTTTGAGCATGTTTGGTACACTAAAATGGGCATGGAAATGATTCCCATAAAAAAAGTTAAGATTTGCATTTCCATGTCTTATAATTCAATCTTGTCCCTCTCTTTCTATATGCTTCTAGAAGGGCATGTTAGTCCTTTTATATAAAAATTATGTTCCATTTCCATAATATACCAAACGTACTTTTAAACTCCATATCTATGTCCATTTCTATTTCCATCCAAATTAATTCCATCATACCAACTAAACCTTTATAGTTTGAAATAGTTTGAATCTTAATTTTTCTAATATTTATTATTTAAATTAGAAATTTTAAGGGCTTTATTGTTGTTTTAATCTTTCAAAATAGTTTTAAAAAGTTAAATTTAAAAAAAAGGTTATGAAAGCTTGCGTGCTAACCTTGACCTTGTATGTCAGAGTACCAAACTTCAAGTAAGATGTGTTGAAGGTATCAACAAGGCTTAAGTCTAGCCAAAGGGGTTATTATCTCATAACATAGTGAATCAAAGTTTAAATTTTCACTAGAGATATGTACATATTTAATGTCTGACAGTACTTTAAACATGATTTCCTCTAATATGAGAACACATGTACTTAGCCAAAAAAAAAACTTTTTAAGCCTAAACCTTTAAGGCACCCTGGCCCATCAAGGAGGGGCGTTTTAGGCCGGGCTAACCGATAGTCATAACTCTGTGTGGTGGGGCGTGAGCAAATATACAGAGTACCAACAACCTACTTCAATCATTATAAGCAAATAAGCAATAGAATATAGCTCTATGGTGGCAGGTGGTTAAGGATTAAGGCCTGTCTGGTTCTTTATTTTTTTGTTTTAGGTAGAGTAGCTAGCTGGCCTTTTTTGTACAAAAGAAAGCTCAAAACCGTGATATTCAATCTATTGGGAAATTAAATTTCATACAATCATTAATAATCAATACCATCAATTGGTTTAGACAACTCTCAAATAAAGAAGATTTTGTTAATCTCTTTTTTTATTAGAGCATCTGCAAATTGATTATGATATCTTGAGATATATTGAATCTATACTTCCCATGAGTAGCGAAGAACTTGTGAATCTGAATGCATAACAAACTACATACTTTGTTACCATTTCCATTCATCAACATATCAATTAAGTTTTTTGCATATGATTCAAGGATAAGCCTCTTGAAACTAAGATCCCATGCAAGCATCAAGCCCTTGTAAACAACTCATTTCTCAGCTTCAAATGTAACACCTCTTATCCTTACTTTTATGAGCAATGGAGACCATCATTAGACCATTTGAATATTTTACAATGTATATAATTAGTGTACTAAATAAAATTTTAAAACTTTTTTTTGGATTACTATTCACTTGATAAATCTTGAAATTTTAACCAACTTCAAAAAATCATAAGTAATTCTAGAAAATTCAAAATGAAGTGGTTTAAGTTTCCATTTAAAGCTCATTAAATTATATATAGGGGGAAAATACTCAATTGACCATTTTCATGCTAACTCATGAAAAGTACTGTTTATTTGGTCTTTTTTTTTCAATTTTCCATATTTTTTCTCAAATTTTGGAAATGCATAACTTCCTTTGTACACATTGAATTTAGACAAACTATGACTTTAAAGCTTGGAACACGTATTATTTAACTAGAAATTTTCATGCCCCTTTGACCTCATTTACTCTGTTTTCATCCCACCTAAACTTATGAATTTATTAAGGGTGTTAAACCGCTTTTTTTATCACTTTTAACATACTTTTCTTACCAATATATATATATATGCATGCATCTCAACTTCATAGTTATTTTACATAACTAACATAATGACATACCATCCACAATATGCACATCAAGTTGAGATTTGACATACAAAGCTCCAAATCATAATTTTACCATACAAGATAAACTTTGGCCTTAAGATCACGTAACCATAACATCTTGAAGACAGTTCTCCACCTTTTAAACTTCTGCTTCCCTCCTTTTCCTTTGCTCAATCTTTGGCTTAGAGGGTTATATTTTTGGAAAGAATGAGATTTTTTGGAAATCTCAATAGCAAATATTAATAACAAACACATTAACAAGCATGATCATTATCAATGATTCTAACCAGCCATGAACATGAATTTTCACGGTTATCATGGTTGACAGTTTATAATGATGGTGATTTTTTTTTTTTATTTGATCAAAGGCAAGTCTAAACCATTTTGGACTATAGACTAATCACCTTTGACGCTTAGAACTTATAATCACAGTAATATTCAATGTATTAGATATTAATATCTCAGATTATCTTAGATATTATATCAGTAGATTTGAAGAACCACTAATTTTCAGCGCATGAAGAATTTGATTACGAATTACACCAACACATTTGTCCAAAATAAAAGCGCATCAATAAATACATCAGACAAATTCTCTTAAATATTTTTTTATTATATATGTGAGGGGGTGTGAATTTAGTACCATTGATTTTTAATCACTCAGATTAGGACGTACACACACATTGAACATTCTGCAAAGTGAAAGCATAACACAATTAACAAAATAAAGGACTCATCATCGTTATGAAGATTTCGATCGGTTACCCTCTATGGAGAAACCTTCCCCATAAAATCCGCAGTCCCATATACCTGCACCAAGTTTTCAAAGTTATCTCAGATTGTTGGAATAAGAAAGCGTAATGTATAATAAAACGTTTTCATTGGATATTAAACATATAAAGTGTAACTTATAATATAATGGCTTTGGTCCAATTTCAGTTTTTCGTTAGGAGCGTCTAGTACAATAAAATTTTGAATTGTACAGTTTTAGATACAATGAAGTTTTGATTGATGCAATTTTAGAAATTTTCTTAAAAATTGACCCAAACTTCCAATTGGCCCTGCTGACAATATTATATCCCCCTTCCCTTTCAAGTATGTTTGATGTGTAATTCCATTCTCGGCTTTGAATGTTACTCCGTAGGCTCAAGGGCTCCCACTTTTCTTTGCTTGAAACTATACTTTTTTGTAGTCATGTTAATGATAAAACTATCAAATTACTGTTTAAATATTGACTTAAGCATAATGATTGTAAGTCTATTTTAGTGATGTCCAAGTGAAATATCGTAATCTCAGTACTAGAAGTTTGTAGCCGTTTCTCCGGAAAAAGTAAAATAGGTAAAATTCAGTTTTACATGCTAGTTGTTGTGCTTAATTGGTTGATTTTAGAAAATATTCTCCTTAATAAACAAATGATTGATTTTTATTATTTCTACTTGCTCAAACAACTCTTGTTACTAGGCATTCTTTTCTCTTCCTTACTTTTTTTTTGCCCGTCTTTTCTCTTCCTTACTAAACTCTATTGTGGGGGAGAATGGATCGTAAGCTCTTAAGATATAACATAAGCTTTTAAATAGGTTTGAATAGATATACACACTTGAAAGCATGAGGTAGTAGGCCTTTTGAAGGCTCTAGCTTAAGCCTAAAAATTGCCTATATGAAGGCTCAGTCACAAACTCAAGCTTTAATTTAGAATTTTGTTAAAAGTGCAAGCTTATTTAGTTAATGCCTAATATTTTCAAGAGAAATAACAAATTCAAATCATGATTAAACAAAATCTTTTGCACAGTGGCATGAAGGTATGCAGAAATGGAGTTGGGATTAGCATATGTTGACAAATCAGCAGCAGTATACCTATTACCCTTGTCATCAAAAAGAGAGCCTCCAACCTTAGTCCCATTTAGATGACCACAGGTAAAACCATTATAAGGCAACACCCCCCTTCCTTCAGTCCATCTCTCACCGCCAACTGCCATTGCCTCACTGTCACCTCAAACGCCAACACCTGCTCCCCCCACTCATATGACTCCTTCACTATCCCCTCCTCCCATCCTGTTTCCCTCACAAACCCTATCTCCACCCATGAGTAAAACCCAGCATTTATTATCGACCCCCTGCCTAGCGCCAGTGCTCGGGCGTTGAGAACACTGTCGATCGAAATGAGCTGTTGGGTGAAGGAAGATAGGGTGGTGTCTGTGAGGGAATTAAGGAAATTTTTTAGGTTAACTTTGGATGGGTGTAGGATGAGCCTCCTCATTTAAGGACTACGACAGTGGCTCCTTGTGATAGTGTTGTTGCTAAGGTATACCCACATGTTCCTCCTCCTATAACTTTTCAGTCATATTTTGATATTTCTGGTGCTGACTTTGCTTCTTTTATGAGCGTCGATTATAGGGCTGCAGAAATCACACAGAATGAAAGAAAGAGGTTGTACAAATTAAATGACTGGTGTGCGGGCGAATATAAATATTGATGTCTAAGTAAACATCATGTTGGAAAATGTACTTTCAATTGGTATTATATTAGAATACCACTAAATAACATTGATCGTGACATGATTGAATATAAAGATGGGAAAATTAATTTTTTTTGTCCTTTATGTAATTCTATTGTAACTTGATGCTTAAACTTTGATTAGATGCAGCTAAATTCTTATTATATTTTTGACTTAGTTGAGATTCGATTTTTCCAACTTTAATTTGCCACGACTTAGTGCATAGGCTTAACCATTTAAAACTTTAGTCACTAAGTTTCATGAAATATATAATTCTATTTTCTAAAATATAAGTACTAATATTTTAAAAAAAAATTAAATGGTTAAACTATAAAAATTTTGTATTAGGTTAAAGTTTAAGAATTGAGTTACAGCTAAATTAAAATTATTGAGACCAAGTTGCCAAGATAAATTTAAGGAATGAATTACAATTAAATCAAAACTGAAGATTAATTTTCCATGAAAATGTAATTTCAAAAACATTAGTTTTAACAAAAGTACCTTAGGGGTGAGAACTCAATTTGCACACAGTGTTCCAAACTCATAGTAAACTTGTATGAGTTTTCAAGACATTGTATTTTTTTTTCTTAGGTTTTTTAGCTAAATGAACTTACAGATTGAATAAAACCCACATAACACGAATAGCAGTCCAAATATAACAGAAATAAGCAAAGAGATGACATGTGTGTATACATATATAGTTCAGAAAAAGAAGAAGAAGAAGACTCAATCCAAATATATAATTCAAACAACTAAAGAAAGGAATGTACCTTTTGGGAGAATATATATATATATATATATATCTGAATAAACTTCAGCACTCTTGTTCAAAATAGACAGACGTACGTACCTGTTCGGGAGTAAGAGAAGGTATTAAAGAACAAGAGGCTTCCCGCAAGAAATGACCAGATAATTTGCAGAAACCTCCAACCCATTTCTGGTTTGTATTCTCTTCTGAAAGGTGAGGATCTCTCTCTCTCTCTCTCTCTATATATATATATATATATAATATAATATAATATAATTTTGTTCACAGAAACGCAGCTTAATTTGGAATGCTTTTATGGTCTATGAAATAGCCAGCGTCCTTCGAGGTTAATGTTTCACCAACTTTTGCAATATCAGTTGCAAAAGAGTATGGTATATTTTAAAAATTTTCTGGATTAATACATGCCGAGTTCAGGATTTTCTTTTCTAACGGTTATTTTCTGGAGAAAAATGATGTTAATGTGTTAAAAATGAGGATATTTTTTTAAAAATATGAACTAATAAATTGAATTTAAATAATTAATCCAAATTCCACCGTAAAAATAAGCATGGGTGATTGGAATAGCACACGGTCTAGTTAGATTTAAATTTAAAAAAAATTGTTAAAGGACTAAATGACATTGAAGAAAAACAAATTTGGTAAATAATAGAGAAGGACGGATATTAAAAATAAAAAGTGAATTGATGAAAATGTCTTAACATAAATTGGTAATATAGCTTAATTCTGAGTTACAAAGATTATGCAATTTACAATATGCTTTTAATTATTTTTTTAATTTTTACAACTGAAATTTACTCTTTCAATTTTTACCCATAATTTTTAGGTTAAAATACATAAAATTCTAATAAACTTTGAGTCAATTACACATTACATTCCTGACCTTTAAAAATTTAAATTAAGAACCTTAATATTTTATATTTTGATTATCAATTCATCTACCATTAAGATCACTATTAAGATTAATGGGTTTTTTAATTTTATTTTTAATTATATATCATGTCATTGTAAAAACAACGATTTCCATTAAAAATATGGTTTTAATTATTTTTTAAATACCTAAAATAAAAAATTTAAAAATATTTTCAAATATAAATATTTAAAAAATATATAAAATATTTGACAATGTATTTTTTAAATAAAAAGTCTTTAAAATATAACATACTTAAAAAGTGTTCAAAATTTTTGTTTGACCAAATATTATCATCTATTTAAAATCATGAGTGATTATTATTTTTCTCATTAAAGAAGCATGTTAGAGTATAAAAAATACATATGCTTGCTCTGATTGCATGTTCTAATATGTTGTTTCTTTTTTTATTAATGACAAGGGAATGTGAGCAACATTATGTATAGTATACGATATGAAGAAACATATATGGAAAGAAGAAACAGACCAAAAGATCAAAAAATATAAAATGAGTTTAATCTAAAAGTAAGTTTTTAACAAAATATATGTTTCCAAATGTATCATTTTTCACAATCATGTCCATTGTAATTTTTCTTCAATGTCCTTGTTAGCCTGGCTATTGTATTTGTGAACCTTGAACAAGCACATAGTTCCATTTTTCAACTTAAAGGAGAGAGGTTTTATTATGTCTAATAAAGTACACGAGGGAAAGGTAGTCCTAGGCTTCAAAAGTCTTGAGCAAGTTTGAATACAGTTTTTATCATCTATTTGTAAGTGTTTAAAATGAATTTCCAGAATACAATGAATACTCTTTTGAAAATGATTTCACCCAACCTAACTAGTAACATAAATACAATAACCAGCTTAATTTTCAATTAGATTCCTATTGTAACTACAGCTTTTCTATACTACTAAACTCGTATTTAGTTACTATGGTTGTGTGATTAGTTACACTTGGGCATTTTTGTCTTTCCCATACCTGTCACTTGTTCAATGACTTGTTTTATAGTAGAGTTGATTCTGTTAGTATCCTTTGTTAAGTTTGATACTCCTGTGTTTGTTTTACTTTTGTAGGCACTTGGGTGACGAATGCAAGGCAATCCAGAAATTGTTCTTGAAGGAGTGGTCGAAGAATATTTTTCTTAAAGAGCAATTATCATCAGGCAACAACTTCCCTTGCAACAACAAACCCCCTAACCTCCACAGCGATCGTCAACTCTTGTCAATATGGCGGCGGCTCGAGAAGATGAAAATGACAATCATACTCTGGATGATTTTCTTGATCAACATGGGCAGACATATTAGTCAAGCATCATGGTACCCGATATACAAGCAAGAAACTTTGAGATGAAGCCAATCATGATTCAGATGCTAGAGATGAATGGGGAATTTAGTGGAAACAATAATGAGGATCCTTGTGACCATTCAACAAAGTTTATAGAGGTATGTGAGAACTTCAAACGTCACAGGTTTCAAAGGATGCTCTAAGGCTAAGACTTTTCCCCATGTCACTCAACGACAAAGCCAAGGCGTACGTGGTTGAATTCTATGCCGGAAAATTCTATTTCTATATGGGATGAGTTGCCAACAAAGTTCAAGGTGAGGTTTATTAGAAGAGGTAGAAGAGCCACTATAAGAGAATTAATCACTTTCAAGCAATTACCGGGAGAAATGTTCTTTGAGGCTTGGAAGCGATTTAAGGACCTATGGAGAAACTGTCCAAACCATGAGCAAAAGAAGTATGTTCTCATGGAAGCCTTGTAGAATGGGTTAAATGATTCTACGCTCGATAAGATCAGTAGCCCTGCTAAAGGAGGAATCGGGAAAAATGAAGGTGCATGGGTTGTATGAGGAGGTTGCATTAAATGATATCCAACAATCTAACAAAAGAAGACACAACTTCCGTCATCAAAATGATGCAAGCTTTTGCCAAGACTTGTTCAAGCAGCTAGAAGTAATGAATAAGAAGCTCGAGCTGTTAGAAATGCAAATAAAGAAAGGACACCCAAGAAGTGAATGTGGTTCAGGGCAACACTAGGACATGCAAACACTGTGGTGAAGGGCATTATTCTAAGTCATGCCCATATACTTTGGAGCTAGTGATTTACATGAACAATGAGCAGCGAAACAGATAGGAATCCAGAGGGTAATTATGTTAATTCGAGTAAATATCTTGCTTGTCATTCAGCTATCAAGGGGGCTGTCAAGGGGGTGCACATGGAAGAAGACAATTAAGTCTTTTGGTTTTTATTTTCTATGTAATTTTATTATTAAAAAGTGTTATCTTTTATTTAGTGGAAGATTAGGAAGATTTGATCTATCTTTTAGATTTTTTGAATCATCGTAAGGATCTTTAGAATATATTAGTAGTTTATCTTTTATGATATTATTGTAGATATATCAATGCCAATAAGAGATCTCAAGGGTATTATTTAATATCAATAGATGGCATCAAGTCATTATATGTTTTTTTTAATATTTTGAGTCATATTATGGTCAATGGGTTTCCTTATTTAAGGGGCAAATTGTATTTCATTTTTTTCAGGGAATTGAATGAGAAGTTTTTTTCGCGGCAAGTTTCAATTTGTGATTTGTATTTGAGATATAATATTATTGGGTTATAAGATAGTGATCAACTATTGTAGAGCCTTTTATAGTTAAAGATTTAGACAGTAATTGATCAATTATGTTACATTTGATCAATTTTTATAGAGCCTTTTATAGCTAACGATTTGGAAACAAATTTATCTAGAGTTTTAGTTGATCAAATCCTTAATTCATGGGGTTCATTGTATCATTTGGTATACGGTATATAAATATTTTCTCCCATTCACTGTATATAAATCACTTTTAAAAGCATTATTTAGTTTGTAACATATATAAATTACTTGAATGTTAATTAATACTTATTTATCAATTTTTTCAAGGTAATTAATGTTTAAATGCAGCTCCTTGCATTTTTTTCCTCTCTTTTAGAACCTTATTTATTATGGCCAGAATTGAATCATTTCTAATTTAAGTTGAATCATGAAGTAATTGTCATTTTTTTATTATGGTAAATTAATTAGTTGAAGAGACTAAGGAATAAGCAAATAAGTACAATGTTTTTCGAAAGTGTTTTGAAAAATAGACCATATAAAATACTTATAAAGGGTGTGATTTTACACATACCTATATACATACATATATACATACTATATACATACCTATATACATACATACTATATATATGGATAGATAAGTGGATAACAATTCACCCACGTTTGTTCATGATAATTCAAACAAATTTGTTTAATCTAAAGAATTAGCCTATAGTAATATTTGAATAAATTTAATTTTATAATTTTTTTGCCGATTGGTGGTAGGGGCCAAAATAGGTTATACCCTTATTGGGGGCATACAGCCTAACCTACATTAAACCTAATATAGCCTATTTAGTAAATAAGCTAAGGTCAAGCTTAGGCCAATTGTCAGGCCTATTGAGGTGAATATACCAGTCATATTTTCATAAAGCCTGGTATACAAGTCAATAGGTTTGGCATATAAGCTTTTTTTTCCCCCTAATTTCACTATCTTTTTTTATAAAAAGATAAAATGATATTAATTTAAATAAAGTTTATGGCATGAAATAAAAAATAGCACTAAAAGGTAGTCAATTAAAGTCTGTCTAAATATGAAGCACATACTATATTAACAATTGAGGAAGGAGAATTCTCCAGTAACTATTGAATGTCCTGAATCACCACTTCTTTGTGTTTGATAGAAGAATTTATAAAGATATGAAGGCTTTATCTAAGCATCAGATTTGTAGCATGTTGTCTTCTTTTGGAAATTGAGTGATATATTGTGATATCATGCTAATGATGTTATGAGGTATTGAAAAGAAGATATGGTTGTTGCAACTTGATTTCCTCTGTGAAAATTGATGCTTGACTGAGCCCTGATAGCATATCTGAACATACCGGCCTCTTTTCTTTTGGTTGTCCCTCATTTTATGCAAAATGATGAACCAGACCAATGAATTGTAAATCTTTGAAATCAGGAGACGTTACATTGTTGATAATCAAACCATAATCTTTGAGCCACAATTTCAATTCAAAGAAGGATTGAGAAGTGAATTGAATTGAGAAACATCCATACCAGATTGCCTTAGTGTACAAGCAAAATATAAACAGGTGATCCAAGGATTCCTCACAATTACATCTAAAGAGATAACTTCTAGATATATTAAGATGATCTTTCCTTAATATTTCAAAATCTAGGCTTGCATTGTGTAGAACTTCCAAATAAATAATAGGTTTTTAAAGGGTAGAAAGATAGAAGAATTAAATTTTCAAAAGGGGTCTTGCTGAGGCCTAGATAAGACAGTATTTGAAAGGAGGAGTTGGAAGTCATCTTTAACTTTTTAGCAACCACTTGTATTACCTTGCCAGAGTAATTGATCAGATCAACAGTGATAGATAGAGACATACTTACAATTGAAGTGGCAATGGATTGAGGACAAATTCTATGAGGAAGAGGCCGATTTCATTGAAGAGGTCGAAATGAGTTGTGAACATGCATTAAGAGATATGAAAATTTGCTTATAGGGGCAAGTTCGGAAGATCTAACTTGCATAGACCACCATAAGGGTTGTTGATTGGGATGTTGGTTCCATGCCCACCATCCTTTAAGTCTATTGAAAACTGTTTCAGCATTATCCAAGGTATCTTTCCAAATCCAAGACATGTTTAAGGATTCTTCATTGGAGTTTCACTTTTTCCATCAATGTATTTGACTCTCAAGGTAGTGTATAACAGAGAATGTGGTTTTGAACAGAGGACTCTCCATAGTTTCCTAGCTAACATGGTCTCATTGAAGAGCTGAGAAAGTCTCAAGCCTAAACAACCTTTATCAGAAGAAAGCAATAGGAAGTACTTTTGAAGATGAATTCTATTATGATCACCTTAAGAGCCCCAAAAGAAATTGACATGTTTGGTATCAATGGCTTGACATATTTTAACTGGTAGTTGAACACAAGACATGACATATGTAATAACTGATGAAAGAACATATAGGAGCAAAGTCAATCTGGATGCTTGAGATAAGAGGAGAGATTTCCAGGCACTGGTTTTGTTGCCAATATTTTGAAGCACCTGCTGATATGTATGAGATTTGCTTCTTCTCCATGTACCTAAATACTTCCCTAACCTTTGAGTGAAATAAACATTGAGCAATCCGAATAAGTCTACCTTCATTTGGTGTTGAATATTTGGATCAATGACAAAATATTATTTGGATCTATTAATTTTTGTCCCTATCCAAGAAGAGTATTTTTGTACAGTTTTATTGACTGCTTCATAGCATTTAAGAGAGCCCTCAAAGAAAAAGAGGGAATCATTTGCATCACCACATGCAGTAAGTGAGATATTGGCTTTGCAGCATTGCATATTTTGTCCTTTCCAAGAATCAGTGGTTTCCATGGATGAAATAGTGCATGATAACACATTCGCTGCAAGAATGTACAAATATGGCGATATAGAGGGTTACCTTGATGGATACTTCTCGCAGGCTGAATAACATTGGCAAATCTGACATTTAGCTACACTTGATAGTGAACTGTGGAAATATACTGTTGAATTAAGTTTATCTAGTTTTTAGGAAATCCCATCGTGATCATAGTAGCTTCAATAAAAGACCATGAAAGCTTATTGAAGGCTTTTGAAAGATCAACATAAGAGCTATTAATTTCCTTCTTCTCTTTCCAGCAGTGTTCACTTGCGTCATTAAGTCTGAACGGGAATTATATTATCACAAATAAGTCTTCCCTTTAGAAAGGCACTTTGGTTTGGCTCAATGAGATCAGCTAGGAGAAGCTTCAATCTATTATATAAGACTTTTGAGACTACCTTATAAGCAATATCCCATAGGTTAATTAGATGGAAATCTCTAAATCCCTGTGGCCTGTCAATTTTTAGGATTAATACTATAATAGTTTTATTGAGTGAAGCTAACATGCATTCAGAGTGCCTAAAATGGCAAAACATATTAACTATATCATGACAAATCAAATCCCAATGATTTTGAAAGAAGGAGGCATGAAAACCATATGGTCTTGGAGCATTATCTTTAGGAAAACTAATGATGTCCTACTTAACTTCATTTGACATAACCTGTTTCATCAATGAGAGAATATCATCTTGAGAGAGAATAGGCAATGGTATGTCAGTCATTTCTTGTAGAGAAGTGTTATCATATTCCATCACATTATCTGCCTGAAAATGATTGAAGAAATGGGACTGACACTTGAGTAAAAGCTCCTTTGGATCATAGGTTCAATTCCTATCTACATTAAGAAGGCATTTTATATTATTTTTTTCCTTTTTGCCATTGACTATTTTCACATGAAAATATTTAATATTCTTTCTCCTTGAGTCTGCCAGTCTATTTTAGCTTTGTGTCCAGAAGATTCATTCACGATCATATAGAAATTTCAGTAGATGTTTGGCTTCATTTATTTATGATTCTAATGATGAAAAAGGCAAGGAATTTGAGGGTACAACTTCACATAACCTTTTCAGATGATCTTCAACCAAGGGAATGCAAAGATTTAGGTTGCCAATATTATATTTACTCCAATTTGAAAACATGGGGATCCCCTCGAAGCCAACACTCTGAAAGTATTTTGTTGCAACTCTGAAATTTATACCAAAATTTCTCAAATTTTCTGAATTTATGCACCATAGAAAACAGAATTGGGCAATGATCCGCAGCAAAAATAGATAAAGTAGTTGATTGAGATTTAAGGAAGTTGTTCAACCAGTGTAAATTACAAAATACTCTATCTAGTCGTTCCACCACCAAATTATATCCTTTTCTGTTGTTAGTCCATGTGTAGGAGTGTCCAAATTGAACAAACAGATAGCAAATTACTTACTCTGCGATTTTTGAAGTCAATCATACCAGTGGATGATCCAGAACTACTAAATTTATCCTCAGAGTCAAAGTATTTGATTAAAGTTTCCAATTAGAAGCCAAGGAAGGCTCATACTTTATGAGGTCGTATTAATCCAATCCTAATGGCAATTGGTACTTATACAAATGAGCTATAGCAGGAAGGAAAAGTATTATTACTAGAAACCAAACAGTTAAGCATATATGGGCTTACAAAAAAATGTCAACATCAAAATGGGAGGCCCATGCTATAAGAGTACCTCCATCCCTATTCACTGTAGTAGTATCAGCGAAGTTACTAAATCCTAAAGACAAAAAAGGTATATAAGCATAATCAATACTTAGCTTTGTCTCTAATGGAAAAATGAAGTCTGGGCTAGGCTGCTTGATGAGCTTTTTCCCTCTTTGAACTGCCATGACCTTCCTGAATCCAGGACAGTTCCAACTCAGAACCCTCATGGCCATTTAGGAAGTTTTGATATGGCAGCTTCCCAAGCCATTTTAGGGTTAACAGAAACCTTGAGCTTCTTCAATCTGAGTTTGAATCATTTTGTTCCATGCGACGCTTTTTCTCTGCATAATCACTAGCAATCGTATTTCTCTTAGCAGAGTCATCGAAAACAGAGACATCCTGGTTCGCCAAGGAGGATTGAGTTTATGGGTTAATAGTCAGAACCACTTGATCATTAGTATTGCCCAAAGGATCCTCAAATTCCGCCATCAAGAAGATGTAACCAACGGGGCCCAAGAATGGCTGCATTCTTAGTAAAGGCAAGAGGACCATTAGTAGGAACCGAGTAATAAAAGATGTTTTAGCTTTCAAGGGTAGCTAGAAGGCTTTCAAAAACCGAAAAACGAATGGAACAAGCTGCCATTCATATTCATTTTTGGCATCAAAAAGAAAGATTTTAATTGGCATCAGTCCGGGGCGTTGATATACCTGGAAAAAAATGGCTTACCCTATAATACCGCCGAATGGTTTAAGTGAAAAAAAAATGGCATTAACCTTAAGTTTCACATCCCTTCAGTTACACATAAGTTTAACTCTTTCATTCATTAGTTGTTTACCTCTACCTCCCTTTTATTTGATCACTTAAGATGGCAATACTAGCCTTCTGCTCCCATGATTTACATTGTTGGCTTAATAATTTCTTTAATTTTATTTTAGGGATGGTCAAATGAAATATTAAAATATCATTGTTGTTGAGATTAAATTGTTGATTTAATGTGATTATGATTTAATTTGATATCGATATTATTTGATTAGATTAAATTTGATTAAATCTTTGTGCTAGCTTTACCTTGTGGTTTGCCTATATAAAAACCTCTTTATACTCTCATTTATTAAGCTGAATATCAAGCCGAATATGAGAAGTTTGTCCTAATTTCTACGAGAAAATCAAATGGGTAAAATCCAATTTTATAGTTTACTTGTGTTAGTCCATAGTTGGTTTTAGAAAATATGCCTCTTTAATCAATATATGATTTTTTTTTGTGAAAATTCTTTATTCTTATTTACATTTCTCTTATATTGCATGTTAGAATGGATAATAGAATTTTTTAAAAGATGATGTAGGTTTTTAAAAAAGGCTTGAAAAAATATATGTGCACACACACACACACAGATATATATATATATATGAACTTCGATACATGTGATTTTTTGCCTATTTAACTGCTTATATTTTAAGTAGGCATTTAAAAAGACTTTAAGCCTTGTCAACCAAGGCTTAGGCCTAAGCCTAGAAAAACCCTAAACGCAGGCTCATGTGTTACATCTCTGATGCAGGTCTAGACATATTTAGCTAAAGACTAACATATTTCTATCTCTAAGTATAATTATTCTTCTACTAGAGGAAATATTATTTATGTGGGCACCTCTCACAATAGATATTCAAATTTTAGTTCGCCAGGTTGTGAGGGATAAACTAGTCTCTTTTAATGAACCCAAGCTTTGTTGCTAATTTAATTTTATAATTGAAATCATGTTTTAATTGTCAAATAAAAGAAATAGAATACATTATATTTGACGCTAAGTCAATTGAAAAAAAAAACAAGAAAAATCTTGCTGCAATAACCCTTCAATAGGAATAAAATTAGCTTATACTCTCTTAACATGCATGAAATATCATTGGTTGATGACAAAAGAATATATTGCTACTGCAAATGATATCTTATATTTAGGATCTAATTGAGTACTCTTTATCAAAAGTCCTAACTAAGGATGATTGTGGGGAATATATTTTATAGATATTGATTTTTTGTAAAATTCCAAAGGAAAGTGATACAAAGAGTACTAAAAGATCATGTCAGAATACAAGAGACGGTTTCCCTAATCTTTTCTTCTATTCAGTTTTTTCAAATATTGATCTCTCCTTTCTCCTAAACTCTACAAAAACTTTATCATAAGAAGCTCTAGAGAATTTGAACTCTCTGATTATGTGATTTCTTCAAATACCAGCGAAACTGAAACTGAAATAAAAGTCATAGAGGAAAAGTAAAGACATAGGAGAGATCCAAGAGACAGAGAATTCAACAGCCAACACACAGTGCCTCCCATCTCTCTTGTGTGTGCGAGTGTGTGTCTGAGTGTGTGCGTGTGTGTGTGAGTACGATCTTTTTATTCAAATAATAAATTGATGAATATCCTATATTATTATATACTACATAGAGTCACGTACCTACTTGCATGAAAGTACGAACTTAAAGCTGTCTACATACCCGGCCAATAACAATATATGAGTAATTAGTCTTACCATCACTTAACGTGAATCCACACACATTAATCAAATCATATGTACTTCCCGGGAGGCTTCAATATCATAAATTGAAAAAAGCTGTAAACGGAATAGGATGAAGCAGAGAAAAATAGACATAATTATGCAAAAGATGAAGAGATGTGTCCACCATCATGTAATTAAACTGTGTACTCATATGCACCGAACTATATATAAGAGAAGGAATTAATACCTTTGATTCTCTGACTGAAAATTCAGCTTGAGCAGTATATATGTTGTACATCTATACAGTTGCGTTATTACCTTGCAAAAATATATTTGTTGATTGTCCTACAATATCTGCTTCATTGTCTTTCCTCTGCTATATATATACTTATGTAGGTATGCGTATTAAGCTATAAAGAAGTCAAAGGACAGCTCTCCTTTGGCATGAAATAAATTCCATGTAAGCTTCACGAAATGATTATCGTCATCATATTTCCTGCCAACTAAAAGAAACCCTATGGCTACTTTGCTTATTCTCTTTGTCTGCATATATATCCTCTCGTTGCTTCTGCACTTTCACTTCAACTTAAGCGTGCACGAGGGATGAAATGAATAAACCAAATAGCAAACGCTATATATATGACTTAGGGTTAAGTCATAGTGTGATAATCTTTATACTGTAATGGCATCAAATGATGGTCACTGTCCATGCATAGTCTGGCTTGCTCATCGATCACTGGAAATGCATGTACTCTTGATTTCTCCAGAATGTAAATTGATCCATTTGATTTAGCCCACTTTAAGTTCATATGCTTTTGGGAATCCAAAAGGGAAAAAGCTAAATGTCTCTCCATTTTCTGCTGAATAGAATATGCTCTTGTCTTATTTCCCCCCACTCCTTTACCCCCATAGCTCATTTTATAGGCTGGCCTTTCAGCTTAACCGAGTCCAACTTCGAAAACATATTTTAGATTCTTGGATCACATAAATGTAACTAGACATGTTTATAGGTAGATTCTTAATGTGATTTTGCATGGTGAATGTGATGAGTCTGTAATCAGTAACTAATTGTACTAATCTGTTATTACAATTATTATAAGAAACAAAACAAAATTCACACAAAATTATTGTGCTCTATTAACAATCTAATTATTTAAAATATTGTATAATTTAGTATATAACAACTTTTCAAGTTAAGCCATTCAATGGCAATAAATTATTTAAAATGCATGCATAACTTACACAAAGTATCTGGTTACTAATTAGGGAAGACCACGAGATGGAATAGGATAAGGACACCCCGTCCAGTGTCCTATCCCGGAAAATATAATGGGATGAAAATCCGTTCCACGTCGCATTCATTCTTTGAAGCATTGGTGATTGTAGAAAGAGCATATAAGTTTTGTGATTTGTGAACCAAACGAAGATGAAAAATGTAGGGTGATAGGAGACACCCTGGCCTTTGGAGAGATGAGTGAACTCTCAATGATAATTGAAGAAGGCAAGATTGAGGGTAAGAATATGCCAATAGTCGCCACTGATAGCCAAGAGCGAGATTCAGATTTTTGGTTCTCTAAACAAGGGTGACATTTTAATGTTTCAAAAATACCGATTTAATGACTTTAATCGATCACTCTAT
The DNA here is from genome assembly GCA_006871305.1 of Vachellia collinsii. NCBI lineage: Eukaryota > Viridiplantae > Streptophyta > Magnoliopsida > Fabales > Fabaceae > Vachellia > Vachellia collinsii. The sequence continues at coordinate 28,062 of QFDD01114574.1, forward strand.
AATTAAGTTTGGGAGAATCCCAGCAAAAGACCTTTAAAATTGTAAAAGGATAAATTAGGGTTTTGAATTTCCATAATTCCAAATCAAGTTGCTGGACAAAATAGGGATTTCAAAATATTAGTGAATAAATGGCATTGCCCATGAATATTGAAGAAGATGTGGCCGTCAATATTCATCCGAATAAAAATTTTCATTCGGATGATAGTGACAGCCATGTCTTCCTTTTCAATATTCATGGGTAATATCGTCTTTTCACTAACATTTTAAAATCCCTGTTTGGTTCAGCACCCTAATTTAGAATTATGGAAATTCGAAAATCTGATTTGCTCTTTTACAATTTTAAAGGCCTTTTTTTGGGATTCTCCCATTAAGTTTTTATGAAACTTAATTTAATCGTTTAATATAATATTTTTATATAATGATACATGAGTTGTAAAAGGCTTGGCAGTTAAATGACGGCATTTTCATTTAAAATTAAAGCATCACATACAGTAATAATTATTCATAATCTATAGTATGGATCTGTACTAGTTTTGTCAATTTCTATTCCATCAGAGAATTCCATTTATTAATTGTTGATTTAATTTCATTAGATGAGTTAAAATAATCTAACACCTCAAAAAAGTGAAAAGCAAATCTAAAAAAACAAAATTATACAATCCCCTAAACTTTATGACACACACACAACCACTCTAATCTTTAGAACATTACAACAAACCACCTCAAACTTTCAAGTCTAGGTAGATAATATCATATGGTCAATTTTATACCCCTCAATTAAACTTAATTTTTGTATGTATATAACCTTTTCAAACTTGAGTTATATGCAGATAGATCCCTTAAATGTTAAGTCATTTGCAGATAAATAATGAGCAAAACTAATAATATGAGAGTTACATGTATAAATGTTAAAAAATTAGAGAGACCTATTGTAAAGTTTTAAAGGTTAAGGAGATTATTTAGATGCGAATTAATTTTTTTCAGGGGGATTTCGTACAGTTTATCCGACAAAATAATGATGAGCTTGTGAAATGAGAAGAAAAATGAGCTTTAAAATTTCAAAATGAGATCATCTAAAGAGTCCTACGTCTTTTGCACTTCTCTCATTTTCTCTCTTTGGTCTTTGTTTTCTTCCTCTCAAAAGAAACAGAGGAAGGTAAAGGAATTGCATGTGAATCAGGAAGTTTAAAAGCATGCGGGAGGGGGGGAAAAATCTATGCGTTGCAGCTGATGAATTGAAGGGTCAGAAAAGAGGGATCTCTGACTTTGTCTTCCTTCTTATTTGATCATCTTTGATTCCTCTTCTTATTCTTCTTCCTTTTATAGTTGTCTGGTCCACTAACTTTGTTCTGCCATCTTTAATGAGTTGGGTTTACCTAACTAAATTTAATTGGCAGCTTAACTATTATTTGTGTGGTTCTCTAGAGTATAATTAGGCAATGAAGATCGTATGAATTAGACTCTAAAATGGACAAGCCCTGGAAGGTGATTTAATTATAAAAGTGGTCTGAACATTTTTTAGAAAAAAAAAATTATTAACAAGTCTCAAATAAGTGATTTAAATATAATTAAGTCTTATAAATTCGTAAAAGAAAGACTAAGTCCTTTGGAATCTGATTGTAATTCACCTTGCATGTGAAAAGATCAAACTGCCTCTCTACTTATTAGAAGCCCACATTCCCAAGTCTTTGGCTCTCAAACTGGGAAAAATATCCAAAATTAATTAAAAAAACACTTTTACATAAGTCAAGACAAGACTCATCTGATAGATTTACATCAATTTGAGTAAATTCTCTTAAAAAAAAGTTAATCCAAACTATGTAGAACCGAAATCGCTTTGAGCGAGAAAGTTGAAAGCTAGGAATCCTAGTAGTTCTAGGTGTCTGTTTTCTCCAGGTAAAGTCTCCAAATATTGCAGAATTCCCTTCACTCCAATAAGCAGGAAAGATCTTCTAGAATTGGGGATGACCTATTTCAATATCCGATGATTCACCTCTTTGTCCACTTGGGAGGGCTATAGAAATGAGGAACCATGTTATGAAACTCACTTCCACGCCTCTTTCTTCTATAATTTGACGCTCTATTAAAACCTCTCAACTAATTTCTTAATTTTCTAAAGTGATTTAGTGCTTTAATTTTGCAGATTGCATGTGAAAATTAAATGGTTTCTAGTGTACGTGGCCTTCATATCCTATCCTACGGATTGTATCTTAAGCAATGAATGAACAATCAAGAATCCTTTATTAAATGATCACAAGTTCTATTAAGAGCATTGCAACAATGAAATATATACCCATTTAGGTGAAATCAATACACTAACTTTAGAGATTAATGAGGAAGATCCAAGTTACTTTTCTTGTAGAGAGACTCAAATTAACCCTCTCTTTACAATGTTGGAAGACTCCATGCCCCTTACTCCATGCCAAAGGAGTAAAGAGCTAAGGGGTGAAGGTGATAGGGTGTGGCAGCACCATGGCAACAAAGGGTAAAGGCTACTCATGAGCACAATTGTCGACTGGGCATAATGGCACTGCGATAGCAAAGGGCAGGCATTGCGACACTACAATAGCGAAGGACAAAGCGAAGTGCGTCTTCATGAGATTTGAGAATACTCTACGGGGGTAGGAGCACGATTGGCTGGTAGTGAAGGACTAGGCGAGCAAGGGTAGGCGGCAGCGAAACTGTCTTGAAGATTGGTCAGCTTCCTCACTCAATAGATAGTGAAACTGATAGCGAAACATCAATTCATTGGCTTCCTCATTCAATTGGTAATCCATTTGAGGCTTCCTCACTACCCTGCAATCTTGCATGTTGGTTGCTTGGATGCTTGAAATTGAAAATTTTGGCTGCTAATACTTCAAAAAGTTGAAACCCAAATTTATTGAAAGATTTCACACCTAATAAAATGTTGAACCTGAAACTGAATGTTCAAATTTGTAGACGTATATGTATAAACTAATGTGCATCCGCATAAACTGAAACTGATGTGAAATAATGGCATTTTTTGCTCTCATTCGCATATCAAGATCTATATATTCAGCAGGATTTTTTTACAAAAAAAATAAATAAATAAAAGTTAACACGTTTGAACTGGTCGATTGAAAATGGTAGCCTCCATGGAAATGGTAGATTGTCAAGACAGTGTCTATACAATACTGTTCCAAAGAGAAAGCAACATTTGCATGTTTCGACCTCAAGTTCACTAGTAAGCTCAATACCAAGTTAATTAGGGCTTGTATTGACACGTTCATATATCAGAACCTTGAGAAAGCCGTAGAGTTTATCAAATCAATTATGGTTTTCATGCCTTCAACACAGATCATGAGGTCTTTTAGTTCATTGAAGCAGTTGAATGTCACTGATGGTTTGTCGTTTGGATAAGTGGTAAAGAGCTCAAGATGGCATTTCGAAAGAGGTCCCATGACTTTTTTGTTAGAATAAGATTTGACCAAAAGGGGGGGTGAATTGGTCTAATAAAAATTTTCACAACTTTTAAAATAAAACTGAGAGTAGGAAAGAATGAACACAGAGATTTATACTAGTTCGGTCTACTTGACCTACGTCCAGTCCTCAGAACCTTCTAAGCTTTTCAAATCCACTATCAAACACTTTTACAACCAGAGTGGAAGAGAGACTCTCCCCCTTCCTAACTTAATACAGCACACTGACACTTTCCCTATGTCTCTTCACACTCAAAACTCACTAATCTTGAGTAATTCTCACAGAATCACATATTTAAATAAGAATATTCTCCTTTCTGAGAATTGAATGCTAAACACTGAAGAATTTGTGATTGTGAGAATGAAAACAAAGGAGGTAGATGAATAGCAATAAATATTGTATCTCAGTAATGTGTTCTCTCTGTTTCCCTTCTTGAATGCTTCTCAATTTATAATTGAGAAGTAATAAATGTCCGTTAGAAACAACTTTGTTTCCGTTACTCTTATCCTCTTCGTTCAACTTATCGCATTAAATGCTTCTGACACGAGGTATGGTCATCTCCTGAGTTTTTGTCCGTTGAGCATTTTTCTGGTGAGATAATTAGACGACCCATTCTATGTTAATCATTAAAATAAATGAACATTTATGAGAGCAGAAAGGATTCAAATAAATGAAGCATAAAGAAGGAAATATTTGAGAATAATGAAAAGTTCTGAAATTATGAAACACAGTCAATAAAAGGAGTACTCGAGTGAAATCTTATAATACTCGAGCATTTCAAAGAAATATCAGTAAAGAATTGAAACACTTTTGTTGTTACTTTAGTTCTGAAGATAAGGTTTGGAAGTTTTCTCAATACTCAAGTTCTTTTAGAAATGCTCAGTGTTTGTAAGGTGAAATGTTGATATTACTTTCAATGCTTCTTGAGTTTTAAAAAGAGTACTATCATTACTTGAGTGCTAGACAATAAAACTCGAGTTTTAATATGTTTCTGTTAAGCAAAGATTTGTAAGACTCTCAATACTCGAGTTTTATTCTCTAATACTCAAGTTTTAAGAGTTGAGATCAACACTTCTATAGTTCATTGAGTTTCCTTTAGAGTATTCAGCCTGGAATGAAAACTTTAGGCTCGATACTCTAGTATTGTTTTATAATACTTGAGTATTAGAAATACTTTTGCTAATACTTCAAGTTTTCAAAGAAGTGTGGAAGTTCAAAGTGATTTTCTCAACTCGATACTCGAGTTTTGTTTCACAATACTCGAGTTTTAACAACACCCTTTAAAACAACTTGAGTCTTGGTTGAAAGTGTTCAGTTTGAAAACAATTTTTGTCTCTTAATACTCGAGTATTGTAAACAGCTTGAAATCAATACTCGAGTGTTGTCAGCACTTTCACTAAAACTTGAGTTCCATTGAAAGTATTGGTTTTCTGAAAACTGTTTTGGCACTCGATACTTGAGTATTGACACTCAATACTCAAGTATTGACAATACTTTCACTAAAACTTGAGTTCTATTGAGAGTGTTGGATTTTTGAAATTTGTTTTGACACTTGATACTCGAGCATTGCCACTCAATACTCGAGTGTTGTCAATACTTCCACTAAAATTTGAGTTCTCTTGAGAGTGTTGAGTATTGGAAGCATATTTTGTTCAATGATACTCGAGTATTAGTTCTCATTACTCGAGTATTCTCAACACTTTCACTAAAACTCAAAAATCATATAAAGTGTTTGTGAAAACATTGAATTTTAATATAATTCTAAAAACATAATTGTCATCATCAAAACATTATCTCAACATTTTTCCACTATGATTCCTCCTTTAAGATTTAGACTCTCAAGAGATCCAATAGTTTTCATCCACAATCATATTTACTTGAAAACATGGAGGTTTGACTTGTCTTCAACAATATTAATCAAGTTAATTTTCCCTTTCAAACTACATATATAATAAACTGTATGCAATGCAATTTTAATTTACACTAATTGTAAATGTCATTGTGTTTACTCCTTAAGCTATTTCAAAATATAAAAATCCACTAAAATGTTTTGTATTTGTATAAACTTACTTTGACTTTTTTTTTAGTAGTACCTGGATTTCATTGCTTAAAACATTGACACTATTACAACATAACAAACAAAAAACTAGAGAGGATGGATACAAGCCCAGGTGAATTACATGACATTGATTTCTGATTACTTGGATGGGGGACACACACTTAACATACTAGACAGGGGAAGGGGGAAGAGAGAGAATAAAGAACAGGAAGAGAGAAAGAAGAGAGACTAGAGAGGAGGGATAACAAGAATGTGAGAGAGAGAGAGAGATCAAATGAATAGAGGGAGAAGAGAATTCAGAGAAATAGAAAATACAATATTATTCAAATCATATGACGTACAAAGCAAATGAGTTGATATACTATTTATAAGTATCGACCTAACCTTATAAATTAATGACAGAATATTTTAGAAATCTAAAATTAAGTGAAGTCACAATTAATGATAAAAGATAACAATAAATCAATATTAAAACCCAAATATATTCCTAATAAAAATAAATATCTAAGACATATGAAAATTCTAATAATTTATTATTCCATTTCCCATCAGAAAGATAGAATGTTAAACAACAACTCAAGTGATCTCTTCATTGTCTTCCTCTTAAAATCTTCTGCCCCATATACCTGCAAGTGAGAAAAACAAAGTCATGCGAAAATTCAGTCAATAAATTTTAGATGAAGTTCCTTAGTTATTAGCCATTTTTTCAATGATGAAAAATATTTTTGACAAACCTAATTAGATTATGCTCGGCTATGACCAAAAAAAAAGAAAGAAACTCATCTAGGATGTTTTGATCAATTAAACTTCCTCCCAGATTTACAAGTCAATGAATATAATTATCATCATAACGTGCTATATACCTTGTGACCATCATTAAAGTAGCTTGAGGATTGGTGCCAGGTGAGCTAAAAAAGGTTGAACCATCAATAATAGTTATTAGCCATTTATAAAATTCAGTGAATAAATTTTAGATGATGTTCCTTAGTTATTAGCCATTTTTCAATTACGAAAAATATTTTTGAAAAACCTAATTAGATTATGCTTGGCTATGACCTAAAAAAGAAAGAAAGAAACTCATCCTAGCATGTTTTGATCAATTAAACTTCCTCCCAGATTTACAAGTCAATGAATATAATTATTCATAACGTGCTATATACCTTCCAAGCATCATTAAAGTAGCTTGAGGATTAGTCCCAGGTGAGCTAGAAAAGGTTGAACCATCAACAACTCTCAAAGAATCCACACCAAGAACCTTATAATCACGATCCACAACCTTATCAACTCGACAACCTCCATGGTAATGCCATATTGTCGTGACAGTGTCTCTACAAAACTGTTCCAAAGAGGAAGCAACACTTGCATGTTTGGACCTCAAGTTCCCTGGTAGGATCAAGGCCAAGTCAATAAGGGCTTGCAATGGCATTCTGTTGTATCGGAACCTTGAGAAAGCCTTGGAGTTTATCACATCTATAATGGTTTTCACGCCTTCAACACAAATCTTGAGATCTTCTGGTTCTTTGAAGTAGTTGAATGTCACTGATGGGTTGTCATTTGGATCAGTGGTATGTAGCTCAAGATGACCTTTTGAGAGAGGTCGTGCAACCTTTGCCACTAGGATTCCTTCTTTAAGAATATTTAAATTAGCCAGAGATCCGAAAGTTTTCTTCAACATACTCACATTTGCTTGAGGTAAATGCAAGGAGGGTTGGCCCATCTTCAAATAAGAAACAAAAGTTAGTGTATCATTTCAGACATCATTGTAAGTAGTGCGATTTTATGCTAATCACATGTCAAGTTTACTTGTTATATTACACTGAGCTATTTCAAAATATATCAATACACTTAAAGATGCATGCATGTGATATTCATTTGCTAGGGTTTTGTATTCATGTCAACTTACCTTTTGACTTAAATAAGGGGGAATTGCACTCAGGTCTAGGAAAAACAAATTATTACTATTAGATCCCATGAAAATCATTAAATGGATATGATGTTCTAAGGTATCTATGTGTGATTAATTGAAATTTGAAAACATGAGTTTACCTTAAATTATCATTAGTAGCACATTGACTTGTCAATCAAGAATGTTTGACTTGTTATTAGTAGCATCATGACTTATCACAGCTTAATTTGTCAATTGTGACACCCTTGTTATTAGTGGCACATTAACTTATTAATTGAAGGGCTTTAACTTGTCATTTATGACATCATGACTTGTCTTACCCTCATTTGTTATTAGTGACATATTGACTTGTTATTAGTAGCAAATAAATTGTCACTAGTGGTACATTGACCTATCAATTGACAAGTCAATGTAAACTTGTCTTTTCATAATTTATCATCTTTGGAATTTGAATGTAATTCCCACTTAAAGGCTAACCTATTTATAGGTGTGTATTTTTAATAAATAATTTTTCTCACATGCGTAATTAATATTTCCAATGAATAATTTATAAAAAAACACTTCAAATAAATAAACTAAAAAATATTAACAATTCACTTGACGAGATAGTAACGCTTTTTAGGTCTCTTGTTGAGTTTATTAGAACAAATTGAACTTCGGGAGTGGGAAAAAAACATAAACCATAATACATGATGAAGGAGGATACATAATAAGAGTAAATGACAAATTTTCTGCAACATTTTTAATTGTTTTATGGACCAATTAAAAATAAAAACATATTTTAATTGTAACATTAGGTCTCAAAGTAAATGTACATTTAATTACATTCCTAATGTCAGGCGTAGTCCTAGGAAATAAATTAGGCCAATTAGAAAATGTTTGAACTTACTGCATACATATGGAGAAATATTAACAAGTGCTCAACTTAAAATTACGACTAGAAAGCCTAATTCCTTGAACAAAAACAATGCGCCATTGTTGTTAGCACATAGCAGCAATATTATTGAAAATCCTTCCACAAATTTTTTTAGTGTGCTAATTTAAATTAAACTTGTAGTTAGGCTTGTCAATATCAGCAAACATATTTGAGATTGGTGTGGTATTGTCTATATGTCGACATCAATGTTTATGTACATAGAATTGATATTATAAAATGAAAACAAAACTAAAAGAGATATTACACATATGATAAACACTTATTTATGGTTGGAATATGGATTGCGTAGAGTTTTTAGTAATTGTAAATTACATGGTTATTAAACTTAAGATAAAAATTTATCAATACTAACGATATTATATGGTAATGAATACTAGATAATGAATAATAGTGAGAAAAATTTAGATAGTAGAAATGAGGATTTTGGATTGCCATCATTAGAAACAAAAGGCGAGATCTCTAGATCAACCTAGGGAGGTGGTGTAGTAATACTAACCTGATTGAACAAAATGCTTTGAAGTGCTTGAACCCAAGGAATCTCTAAGCCTACTCCATTGAGAGCTTCAATGTAGATACCAAACTTAGTGATGCCCACAATTTGGGCAAGAGAGTACCCAACAGGTACGGGAGATGCCACAACCATAGGATTCATTGGGTTGTCAACCATGTATTGGCCCACCATAGGCTGATCCAATACCAATTCGATGCCATGGGCCTCAAGATGTTGGGCAGGCCCAATACCACTCAGCATTAGCGTTTGTGGGCTTCCAATTGCACCTGCTGACAATATTATCTCACCCTTCTCTTTCAAGTAAGCTTGGTGTGTGATTCCTTTTTTATCTTTGAATGTTAATCCATAGGCTTGTGGCCTCCTACTTTTGGTGCCTGAAACTTTACATTTTTTGTTTTCATGTTAATGATAAACTATTCTCAAGGTACCTTTTCTCCTGGTATTTGTTATAAATGTAAGAACTAGTTAATCGGTTTAATTTGATTTTATATGTAAGATCTCAATTTATTTTATTTTAAATTTATAATTTTTTTTAAACTATATATATTAATCGCAAATATTAAATGAGAAGCAAACAAAAATTGCACATATTAAATTAGGGATATGGGGTTATATTAGAGGAATCAACACTTTTTTTTACAGATAACTTATAGATCTTTAGATTTATAATCAAAAAAGGAGTATCTATATCAAGTTACTACTTAAACATCAGAGACTAGGATTATTTTTAGGAGGGTGGATGCATTGTTCAGGAGAATGAAAATGAAAAACGAGGGGAGAGTGAGGGGACCTTCATGGAAGGTTGTTTTAGACTAAATATATTTGCGTACGAAGATATCATATTTCACTGCTATGAAAAATTCGCATCCCGCATGCCAACGACAACCACCCATTACTCCTATTCCTTCTTCTTCTTCTTCAAATACATCAAAAGGAAATGGGAAAAAAACAGAGGTCTTGAAAATTTGAAACGGGAGAAACAGAATGGTCAAACCAACATGCTAAACAACATGAAGGTGCTTGAGGGATGAATGAAGAAATTTATGTTTCAAGATGGCCCTACAAGTTATTCAAACATGGAAAAATACATGGATACAGAGAAATATACGTTTCAGTAAAGAAAACGGGACTTTCATCACTGCGACGATAAAATTTAAAAAAAAAAAAACAGAGCATTCAAAAGGGGCGAAAGAAATGAAAAGAAGAAGAAAAACCCGATGGAGGAACAAGAACAGAGAGAGAGAGAGAGAGAGAGAGAGGCATTGGAAAAAGAGAGGAGCAGCTGGCCAAGAAGTAGACGGAGACGCGATCTGGGAGCACGATTCTGACGGGTGACGGAGACGGAGAAGCGATCTGCGAGCACGATCTTGAGAACGGTGGAGATGGAGACGCGAGCGGCAGAGAAGAAAGTGAGGGCGAGGGCGAGGGTGAGGGAGTTGGAGACACGAGCACTTGAGAAGAAAGCCGGGGCGAGCTTTTGGAGAAGAAGGACGGAAAATAGAGAAGCAGTGACGCTGGCGAGCAATTTTGGGTTTTATGGGGAAAAATGCAGATCTATCGTCCGGTCTTTATAATGTGAAACAAGAACCTGAAAGGAGGACCTAATATCACTCTTTAGTAGCAGTGGTTTTCTTTTTCACGTCATGGCACGATCGATGCTTTTTACGTACCGCATTGAGGTGGAGGAAGAGGAGGAGATCAAAATTGGTCATATCTCTAAAGGTGTTTCACCAATCACCATGTTGATTGAGATAAGGAGGATCTGGATGAAGGATGTACAAAAGAATATATGCAAAAGAGGAGTTTAAATAGAGTGGAAGTGAAGGCTTCGAACAGCATTTCATACCTTGGAGGTTGAAGACGAGCAGTCGCCCGTAATGGTAGGTAATAAGAGGGCACATGCCAAAAGAGATATAGAGTGCGAGAAGATATAACTTTTGAAAAGCTAGATTCGATGGTTCTTACTATGAATTGTTAAATAAAATAAACTTTTACTTGATGGTTTACAAAGAACCGCCAAGTATAGTTTTCATTTTCTTTGAAAATAAAATATGAAAACAATTTATAGCAGTTAGTGCATTTAAAAACTTGGGTGCATGAAGTATGGATGGAAGGGCTTTCAAAACTAATAAATTGTATTAAATTAAAGAATTAATTCTCTATCTTTGTACTATTTTTGGAAAGTCAATCCATAGAAAGCATGATATATATAATATCAACAACAAAGCTAATGTATTTGGCAATTTGATATTCCAGTTCTCACCATTGGTTATTATCATCATAATACCAAAAGAAGAACAAAGCACACATGGAAGAAGAGACATGATGATTACCTGAAATGTCCCGAAACAAAATCTTGTGCACAGTGGCATGAACGTAGACAGAAATGAAGTTGGGATTAGCATAAGTTAACAAATCAGCAGCAGTATGCCTATTACCCTTGTCATCAAAAATAGTTCCTCCAACCTTAGTCCCATTCAGATGATCTAAGGTAAAACCATTATAAGGCAACACTCCCACTTCCTTCAACCCATCTCTCACCGTCGACTGCCATTGCCTCACATTTGGCTCAAACACCACCACCTTCTCCACCCACTCATACGACTCCTTCACTAGCCCCTCCTCCCAACCGGCTTCCCTCACAAACTTGGGCTCGGCCCTCGAGTAAAAGCCGGCATTTATTACCGACCCCCCTCCTAGTGCTCGAGGTCGGGCGTTTTGAACACCGTCGGTGGATATGAACTGTTGGGCGAAGGATGATGGGGTGGTGTCTGTGAGGGAATTAAGGAAATTTTTTATGTTAATTTTGTCAGGATGGGTGTAGGGTGAGCCTCCTCGTTCAAGGACCAAGACATTGGCTCCTTGTGACAGTGTTGCTGCTAAGGGACACCCACATGTTCCTCCTCCTATCACTATGTAGTCATATTGTGACACTTCTGGTGCAGTCTTTGCTTCTTTGATGAACGTGAGATCTGGGACTGCATGTATATATTTACATAGAAAGGATCGTATATATAGGTCAAAAATTCAATCGCTGCTAAAAGTGCAAAACACCACGAAGACACACACACACACATAATGAAATTGATATATTTTCATAAACAAGATGAAACTAGAATAAAAGCTCGTTTTGACATAATTCACTTGCTGAAATAGGCGTACCTTTTCGAGAGGAAGAGATTAAGGCATTAAAGAACAAGAGGCTTCCAGCAAGAAATGGCCAAATGATCAGTTGTAGCAACCTCCAACCCATTCTCTGAGGATGATGTATGTCTTGTCTTCTCCAAAGGTTGAGGAAGCTAAGCAATTTATAATACTCCTCCAACTCGTTAATGTAATAGCCAGCACTTCATAGAATTGATGACGTGTTACAAACATTTTGTAGTTCTTATTTTATTAAAACCCGTAATTACAATGTTTATCCTATTGTCATACTGTCCAAATTAAGCACGCAAGTTTAATATGTTTTATTTTTATATTCATAATAAATACATGATTTGAACAATATATCCAACTTGGACACAATGTGGACACTTTTTTTAACAGAGATTCGAACACTAATTAGTTCGTCTTGTTGTAAAAGACTAATAACTTCTACTCAATGCAACCCTATTAATTTTAACACTACATTTTTAAGAAAACTGAATTTTTTTTACCAGCAAAAAAACTGTTGTAACTCAATCTTTAAATTATGACTTAAACTATGATTAGATGCAGCTAAATTCTTATTATAGTTTTAAGGTAGTTCATATTTGATTTTTTGAACTTTAACTTGTTATAACTTAGTCCTTATAAGCTTAAACATGTAAAACTTTAGTCATTAAGCTTCATAAAATATATAATTCTATTTTCTAAAATATAAGTACTAATATTTTAAAATATTTTAAATCATTAAAGTATAAGAATTAAGTTGTATCAAGTTAAATTTTAAGAATTGAGTTACACTTAAATTAAAATTATTGAGACCAAGTTACCTAGATAAATTTAAAAAATGAATTACAATTACATCAAAACTAAAGATTAATTTTCCATAAAAATGTAATTTCAAAAACATTAGTTTTAACCAAAGTACCTTAGGGGTGAGAACTCAATTTACACAGAGTGTGTTCCAAACTCGTAGTGAACTTGTATGAGTTTCCAAGACATTGTGGTTTTTTTCCTTCCGAATTCGTTACTCTTTTAGAAATGTGTACCCCTTTGAACTTGTGCTCAGAAGAGCGTGCAAGCAAAACAGAGAAGTGGAGTAAGGACTCCTCATTCTCCCTATGAACTATGGGTCGGATGGATGAATTCCACGTGTGTGGTTCGTGGAGCCCGAGAATCACTGTCCACTACTCCCTCCCTCTATTTGCACGTGGCCCAACCCTCCTACCATAATTGTCCAACTCCACCCCTCAGGCTTTGTTTGCATTCATTAATGTTTCTGCAAACGTTATCTTCATCTCATTTTTACGAATCTCAACTAATTTTTACAAATTTAAATTAGAGTAGAATCATACAAGTTAATTAAAGTAATGTATTTTAATATCAAAAGTATTATTAAAAGTGTTGTATTTTAATATTTATCAATTAAATGTTATTATTTTAAGTATGGCCGGTTTAATCTTAGATTAACATTGATTTGATTTATTAACCCGTGATCCACTGTTTCGATAGTTTGATGTCTGGTTCGATTTTTTAAACCTTACACGTCATAACTAGTAGCCCATCAATATCAATTTTCCACACATACACGCATATGATGTGTTTCTCAAAGATTTTTGTGCACATCTGGAAGATGACTTGATGTTGCTGTGCATAGCGCTTTTAGCACAAAAGTCTTTTCCATTTTCTTCTCGATAATCTTTAATTACTTTAAAATCAGTTCTTCTTTTCAAAACTGAGGCATCACATCTCATTATAAACACACAATTAATGGCTAAAAGATCTGTAATTGCGGCTATAGAGGTTACATGGCTCAGCTTTAGAAATAGTTAGGGAAAATTAAAATAAAGGATCAAGAGAAAATAATATTTATTATAAAGGACCATTAAAATGGTAATTACTTAGAAGGACCAAATATCAAAATAGAAATTTAAAATTACTAATTTACCCATAAATAAACCTTTTATATTATTTACTACATTTAAAATTGAGAAATAATTAAAATTAAAGCTAAAACTACCCATAAATCATATTGATAGGATTGAATCTTTTTTGTTAATTTTCATTTTTCACCAAATTTTTTATTCATATGATCAATATATCATTTAATTAATCAGTTTAACATTAAGTTGTTTAACTTATATTATCAACATTAATATTAATTAATTTTTTTTATAAAAATAAAAAATGATTCATTTTATATCTTTTCATAATATGATATATTATCTAGATATTTTTATTTTATTAATGTTACATGCATTTTTTAAAATCGTATAAATTTCTTCTAAATTAAAAATAAATCGTATAAACTTTTTTTGAATTATTTTAAACTGAGTAAATTTTATTTTTACTCACTAAACTTATATAACTTATATTAAATGCATATAATAAATTATAAAAGATATTAATTTTTATTAATATTATATACTTTTTATTTTTATTTAATGTTTGTGTTAAATTTTAAAATATATAATTTTTTAAAGATCGAACAAAATGCAATTTTTTTCCAGTAAAAATTGAAAAAGATTATGTTTAATTTAATAAAATTTAAGATTTTGTATTATTTTTAAAAATATAGTGTAAGAGGGAATGTAAGAGGGGAAATAGAAATTATGGCTAGTGTTATAGAATAAGATGTGTGGTGTGGATGTTCTTGTGACTTGGAGATTCCACTCAAGACATTATGCCCTTTAACCTCCCAACTTTAATAGTCTTAAGTATGTGTTCCCTATAACCCCCTATTGTATCATTAAGGTGCTTAATACCCTTGTAACTCCTTAGCTTTGTGATCAATGCCTTGGACCCTATAAATAGGGACAATGTTCTAAGCCTTTGGACACACACAAGTGATCAAGAGAATACACTTTTCTCTCTCAATTTCTTCTTCTATCTTTCTCTTCTTCTACTTCTAAACTTTTCTCATTTTCTATCATTTCCATCCCCCTTCTATAGATATTTATTTCATATTGTCATATTATATTATTTATTTACACTTCATTTATTTATTTGATATCTATATTTTGTTGTTTTAATTCTATTGCTATTTACATTTATATATTAAGCTATTTCATTTTATTTACATTTCATTTATTTCTCTTATTTATTTTATTTTCATTATCTTTGATCACCATTTTGTTTATTTGTTATTATGTTTTTATTATCATTTTCCTTTTATCATTATTTACATTGTTTATTTATTATCACATTTATTATTTGTTCCTTATTTATGTTTAGATGTTTTTAATTATCTATATATATATGTAATTATCTTATTTGTTTTTACACAAGCATATTTATGTTTCTCTATATGTGATTTGTAAATTCTAATA
>QFDD01114575.1:0-50019 GCA_006871305.1 Vachellia collinsii
ACTCAAACAAGCACAAAACAACTACCAATCAACTCCAAATCATGCATAGAGTTGATTCTTAGCATCTATTTCATCTAAATCCCACTCTTTCTCATTTTCCTTTCTCAAAACCTAAACTTTATCATCTTCATAACAGCCCATACAACCACTTTTTGAAGAAAAATAAACCGATTAAAAGGAGGAATAGAGTCATAGATCAATTCTATAGAAGAAATCAAGCTTGAGTCACCAACTTACCTTGAGATTTGCTTGATTTTTGCTCTCCCTTGTGCTCTCTCTTCCTCCACGGTTCTCTCTCTATTTTTGCAGGTTGGAGCACGAAAATGGGCTTCCCTTGGTGTCTTGGAAGCTTTAAAAGAAGAAGAGCACACGTCTAATTAATTGTGGGGCCCAATTCTACTGACAGAGCAACTTTACACTGATAAAGCAACTTTATTCTGCTAAATTAGACCACATTGTCATAATATCTTCATTTGCTTTTCATATTTACATAAGAAGAGCACAAGTGGCAAGATATGGACCACTCTTCTTACTTTACAAAACTTTTAGTTTCTATAAAGTTATTTTACAGCACCGGAAATACTTTTTGGGAATTCCCTGATCACTTGACCGATATAGGGTCTTTAAAAATTCCCAAAATTCATCTGATACTCTCATAATTTTTCTCTCCTCAATTTTCTTTCTAGAATGACTTTAATTAATTTTTGAAGAAAACCCTAATTCGGGGTTTTTCCGGACCTTTTTCTTTCCGATTCAGGAAACTGTTTCTGGATTTCTCTTGGAAACAATTTTATAAATTACTAGAATTTTCAAGCTATTTTTCTATCTTTTGGAATCAGATATTTTAGGCCTCTAAATGCATCAAACAATTATATTTGATTAATTATTCATTAAATAGTCAAATATTAAATAACCTTTAAAATTCCCGCAAAGGTTATTTTTGTCATTTTAACTTAAACCAGGCCTCAATTACTGATCAGTGAATTTTTGTCTATCCTTTGGGGCTCTGTAGAATTTTCTGATATCTTGGTCAAACTTTGACCAAAATACCCTTTGACTTTTTCAAATTTGCCAAAATGCCATTACTTTTCCAAATTGACCGTTTTACCCTTACTTTTCTACATTTTGGAAAATTACATTTTCACCCCTCTTTTTCTTTCTACTTCCACATTTACTCCTTCCTTTCACTCTCCAGACCCTTAATCCCTCTGTAGCGATTTGCTTAGCCTTCATTTTTAATTACAGAAATTGAGGATATTACAGAAAACCCCCCTAAGTCAACGAAATCATCTGCTAGTGGCCCCTCTCAATCTCAAGCTTCAACTCCTCCTCCTCCCAAGCGTGTTCGTATAACAGAGCCATCGGAGGAGCAACAATCTGAGATTCCTCTAATCAGAAAGCCAAGAGGAAGCAGGCCCAAATCAATTTTGAGTCCAAAGGCAAAGGGCAAGGCACCTGTGACTTCATCATCACAGCCAGAGGCTTCTCAGGCACAACATTCTAACTCTGAAATAGAAAGCATCTCCCCTAGCTCTCATGCATCAGCGAGTAAGAAGAAGTTGAAGGCACAAAAAGCTACTACTTCAGAGACCCAACAGCCATCTGGGTAGACTGTAGGAGTTGCACCCCCAAGATTCAATGTAAGAAGTGACTATATCAACCCTCAAACTCCTGGAATTTATGAAAATGCTTATAAGGATAAAGAGTTGTGTCCTACCATGGTGATTGACTTAGATTACATTAAGAGTTTAAGGATAGATGTCAAGGAGTACTTGGAGCACTATGAGAGTTTACTTAAGATAAACATCTCCAACTCCCCTGACATGGTTAGGATTTTTTATAATAATTTGGAGACCACTTCTGCCATTGATGAGTCAGGGAAAGCTATACTAAGGTCAATGAAAACCAAAATGAGAGGAGATGAC
This sequence comes from Vachellia collinsii, assembly GCA_006871305.1. NCBI lineage: Eukaryota > Viridiplantae > Streptophyta > Magnoliopsida > Fabales > Fabaceae > Vachellia > Vachellia collinsii. Next base: position 1,926 of record QFDD01114575.1, read on the forward strand.
ATTCACGTTGCACCTGACCTAATTAATACTTATTTGGGTGCTCACACTATTGATGCTGAGTTGAGGACTTTTAGTCCGGAGGAGGTGTTTGAATATCTGAGGCCAGGAGATCCTTTCTCTGGATTACATTTTGAGCCTGCTGCTATGCCTCCTATTTAGAGGGTGATTCACTACATCTACACTAGATGTTTAGTGAATAAGGGTAAGAACTACACCCTATATCGTCCTCGGATTACCAGATGATGACATCCATTATGGCCAAGGAGAAGAGAAATATTGGTCAAATGGTCTTTGATGAAATGTGGAGGTTCAGGTTCTCCAAGTCTAAGAGGATAGCAGTTCCCTACCCTTGCCTGGTGTCTAAGATCATGGAACTACACAATATCTGGCACATCATGAAGGATCAGAAGGCACTCAAGCCTATTGAGTTCAAGGAGACTCATCTTCATAGGATGAAGATTGAGATTGAGATTACCCTAGGGCAGACCACAGTACAGAGCAAGCAGAGGAAGAAGACTGCTTCTGGACCTTCTAGAGTGCCTAAGGATGAGACCCAATCTTCAACCCCTCAGTAGCCTACCTCAGCACCTTCCTTTGCTCAGACCTCAGTGCAGCACTTCATGCAAACTAAGCTTAGGAAGATGGGTGAGGAGTTCACTCAGGCATTCCATAGTGAGACTCAGAACTATGTGAACAACCTCATGAAGGCTGCTATTGAGTATTTCACTAGGAGATCACTTGATATAGTAGTGGGTGAACTGAAGGATTCTGTGGATGCCCTTCAAACTTCAGTGGACTCTAGACTTGCCTCTCTGGAAGGGAGGATGACTTCCATAGAGGACTTCATCAGAGAATTTCAGGCCCCTCCTCCTCCTTAAGCTGAGCCATCTTCTGCGCTTGCTTCTGCATCTCCTATTCCAGCATCTCTAGCTCCTACATCTCCAGTTCCTTCTCCTCCTGCTCCTACTCCAGACTCTACACCCTTGCTCCTTCTTGAGTACCATCCACTTTCTAAGTCTGAGCAGCCATCAGCAGCATCTGACCCTTCCCCTTCTCAGCCCCCTATCTCTCTTGCCCCACTTACCACTATTTTTAACATTTTTTATTCTTCTTCACCTAAGCACACTGCCTCTCCTTCTCACCCTCTTTGATTGATGACAAAAAGGGGGAGAAGTGGTGACTCTTGTCTTTATTTGTTTTGATTTTATTGTGTATTTCTCTAACTCTTGATTATGCTTTTGGTTTGAATTTATATAGTTAAATGGTTAATACTCAGTTGATTTTGCTCAATATTTAATCTTGATTCTGAGTTGCTTAATTTGTTGTCTTTCCTACTCTCTGGTTTTGTCATCATCAAAAAGGGGGAAAATGTTGAGATAATGTTTTGATGATGACAAATATGTTTTTGAACTTATGATTAAAATTCATTGTTTTCAGAAAAGTTTCAGTAATCTTAGAATTTTAATGAAAGTATTGGTAGAACTCGAGTTATGAGCTTCAGAACTCGAGTTACATTGTTTAAAAATGTTTTCAAAATCCAAAACTTTCAAAAGAACTCAAATTTTGATTGAAGATCTGTCAAGACTCGAGTTCTGGGAGTCAAAACTCGAGTCTCGGGTTTTGGAAAAAGCTTTAGAATTGCAAAACTCTCAGTAGAACTCAAATTTGAACAAAAGTTTTTAACACAACTCGAGTTGTGTGTTATAGAACTCGAGTTTCAAATGTTAAAAGTGTTTTAGAAAATCAGAACTCTAAGAGAAAACTCAAGTTACAATGGAAGTTTTGATGAAACTCGAGTTTCATTTTATAGAACTCGAGTTTCGGGCTCTGAAGGATATTTGAAACTGAAAACTTCTTTCCAAAACTTGAAGTTTCAATACAAGTTTTGATGGAACTTGAGTTTGAAAGAGAGAGCATCCAAACTTCCTTTACAACTTGAAGTTTCAGCAAAAGTTTTAGTATAACTCGAGTTTTTGGGAAAACAGAACTCGAGTTTTGAGCTCTGAAGAATTCTTTAACTACAAAACTTCTTTCCAAAACTTGAAGTTTCGTTAAAAGTTTTGGCATAACTTGAGTTTTATGATATGGAACTCAAGTTTCGAAATGAAAATTTTTCTAAACTCAAAACTCCCAAGGAAACTCGAGTTGCATTGAAAGTTGTGATTTGAAAATACTCAAAACTTGAAGTTTTGGAGTATCAAACTCGAGTTTCAAAGAGCATAAAATGTTTCAGCTTACAGAAACCTATGAAAACCCTATTTCAAGTTCTATAACTCAAGTTTTATCAAAACTCTTATTAAAACTCGAGTTACAACAAAAGTTGTGTGAATTCTACTTTGATATTTCTTCAATAACTCGAGTTCTCAGCAAGCAAAACTTGAGTTTGCTTTATCTGATAGTTACGCAGCATGTCAGATGCTTTTCATTAATATTAAATCTTTCATCTTTCATGCAACATTTATTTGAATCTCATCTACCATCATAAATGCTCATTTACTTTAATGATTAATAGAGAATGAAATTCTGATTGCTTCACCAGAAGAGGATTCAACGAACAAAAACGCAGAAATCACCCTACCTACTATCAAAAGCATTTATTGCAGAAAGGTGAAAGACGAGAATGCGTCTAAGGGAAACTTAAATGTTTCTAACAGATATTTAATTCTCCTCAACTATAAAAGGTGAAGCATTCAAGTTTCGGGAGACAGAGATATACACGACTAATATTGAATTAATTGCTACTCATCTACTTCCTCTGTTTTCATTCTCTCATACTTAAGAGCTTCAGTGTTCATCATTTAATTCTCAAAAAGGAGAATATTCTTGTACAATCATTTATTCTATGAGAGTAACTCAAGATTAGAGAATCTTGAGTGGGAAAAGACACGAGCAAAAGTGTCAGTGGGTTGAACTGAGTTAGGAAGGGGGAGAGTCCTTCTTCTGAGTTGCTGTAATATTTTGAGATTAGTGGATTTGAAAAGCTCAGAGGATTCTGAGGACTGGACGTAGGTCAAGTGGACCGAACCAGGATAAATCCCTTGTTCACTTTTTTTCATACTCTGTTCTACGTTTCAACGTTTGTGAAAATTTAATTAGACCAATTCACCCCCTCTTGGTTTAATTTAATTAAAATTTAATGGGCTTAACTCTTCAAATATCCCCAGTGGAGTCGCCAAACTGAGGGTCCAAAATTTGGGTTTAGGAGTCACCACCAAAATTTTAAAAGAAGGATAATTTTGGGAACCTTTTTTCAAAAAAAAAAATGGTCTACAAAAATAGGATAGGATTTAGGAGTCGATTGTGTATGGGGAAGGTGTTAGGCACCTCATAACACCCGTTCATGAGAACGGCTACCCTAAGTTTATTATTTACAATAATATGACCTAAAAAGCAAAAATTTAATTACCCAATGAAAAAAAAAGTTACAAAAGGAAGATATAATGGAAGAACAAAAAATAAAATAAGAAAGAGAAATAAAACAGAAAGAGAAAAATCAAATAAAATCAAATAAAATCAAAACGAAAAAACAAGCAAAAAAAATTATTAGGAGAACATATGTAAAAAAACCAAAACAAAGAGAGAAAGAGAAAAGAAAGAAAATATATTAGAAAAAAAAGACAAAAAGAAGAAAAAGTTAACTAAATAAAAAACGAAAATTGAAATAAAAAAGTGAAAGGGAAAAGAGAAAAAGAAAAGAAAAAATATAATAAAGAAAAAAAAATACAAAAAATGTTAACTACTAGAAAAAGGAAAATATAATAAAAATGTAAATTAAAATAAAAAAATGTTTATAAGGTTGGACTTGACCTAGGATGAAAACCTAGGGCCTACGTACCCTTTAGAGTGATCAAATCCCACGTTGTTCGGGGTAGAAATATGTGTCACTTGGTTTGCCTTTTTTTAAGAAAATTGTTTTATTTAATTCACCAAAAAAAAGTATTTTCTTTTGTTTGGTTGGTATATTTTAATTTAGAAGAAATCTCTTATTGTTTATTTCTTGAAGGGAGTAGGAATTTGTCAAAAAATTTAGATCATATTCCCTAAGGAAGTTTCCATAACCTCACACGGAAATACAATCGGTTTTGCCTGAGGAGGTTTTAAAATCCTCACACGATGTAAAACGATTTCAAAAAAAGTTTCCCTTTGCTTTTTTCAAAAAAGACGTACCATTATTTTCATTTGAAGGAAACAATGAAAATAAAATCAAGCTTCATACATGTTAAGCACACATATGTACTGACAAAAAAGAGAATGAAAGAATAAAGAAGATGAAGGATTGACGTACCTCTTGCCTCCTTCTATTTTCTCCTCCAGAATCACAAAAACCAACCTCTTGCTTCAACCCCTACTTCCCTTTTTTTATAGGAAACAAGTAGGGTTTCCAAATATTTTTATTTTTTATTTTTTATTTTTTTATTAATTTTTCATATATAAAAAAAATACCTAATAGGCTAGCAATCAACATAAATGAGGAGAAATTTTTATTTTCGTTTTTTTCATTTCCCAAAATTTTTCTATCTTAATTTGAAACTGTTTTAACATAAAAGGAAGGATTTTTTTTTATAATTTTCGTTTTTTTATTTTTCCTTGAAGAGCAAGAATCAAACTTTCCTAATCTAAACCCAATAATTGTTAATACATTCCTTTTATTTTTTATTTTTTTATTCTTTAATGATATTTCTTAATCTAGGAGTCAACCATCATAAATAAGATTTTCCCTGAAATTAAGGTAAGGAAAACTTTCCCAAATTTTAATGGAAGACTAATCATCATAAATGACACTTTTCAAAGAAGATCTTCCCAAATTATAAGTAATTATCATGATTGATTTTTCTCAATTATTTTTGTGGGGCCCGGACAAAATAGGGTGTTTACAAACCTTAAATAAGCCTCAATTACTAATCAGTGACTTTGTTTCTACCTTCTGGTGCCCGGTGTCATTTTCTGGTATTTTGGTCAAAATTACCAAAATGCCCTTGGCTTTTCTCAAATTGACCATTTTGCCCTTACGTTTGCTTTACTTGCAAAATGGCACCTTTGGCATCTTTTACGCTTCTATTCACTCTCCGGACCCTTTATTACTCTATAGCCCCTTGTTCAGCGATTATCCTTGGTTACAGAAAATGAGGATGTTACAGTAAGCCTTTGATTTTGCAGACGTATGCTGTTTGTCAAAATACTAAATGACATAATGTACACTTCTTTTTTCAAGATTGTAGCATGAAAACATATCTTGTTTTATCAACATTTTAGATTCTTGTAGAATTTTTGGTAGAGTCTCCTTTATAGAAATAGACTTCTCGAAAGTTCTGCAATGACTTGAAAACTCAAAATAGCATTGGAGCAATGCTCCTCCACAACATGTACATATTTCCCAAAATATAACAAAAGTACATGGATACTGTTTATAGACTATGTGGAGTATCTAATCTTAAAGATAGCACATGAACATAGGTTTATAAATTTACACACCAAGCAGTAGCTACCAAAAGAGATCAACTACCTTAATAGCAAGAACCAGGCTCTTCACTGCTCAATCAAAGGTATCCGATCAACTGGGCTATTTGAAGCCAAAAGTAAATTTCTGGTGAATAACTTTCCATTCATAAAATTTAATAAAATTGAAGGAAATAATCTAAAGAATTTAACTTCGAAAATAACATAACAATAAATCTCCATTTCTGCCGAATATAATCAAATCACCATTAAAACTATGAAACAGTTCGTTGCTCAGAAAATCTCAAATATGTAGTAACACAACTTGTTAACAAGAATCGACTTAAAAAGGATATTCTCAAGTTTCACATTTTTGTAGAACTTTAACAAAGCAGAATAACAAGCGTGGACACATAGTCCAAGAGGGTAAATTACCAAGCCTACCTTGAGGCCGCGAAATAAGTGTGAACACATAGTTCACGAGGGCAAATATCCAATCATGGCTCGAAGCCATGAAACAAGCACAGGTATAACACCAACGAATAACAAGTGTGAGTCAACATCCACAAATGACAAGCAAGCTCGTAATTAACCATAGTGTGCCAAGGACTAACAGTGTTGTTAGTATCCAGTGTTCTGTATTTAGTCCTCTCAAAACGTTCTCAAGCATGCATGTGATCAATTTCCAAACCATCTCAAATAATAAAACTATTTTTCAATATTTTATATCAAGGATCCTAGTATAAAAGTTTACAAGTATTAGCTCAAAACCATTTTCAAGCATGCATAGAGTATATATCATTTAAATGTCATTTCTTTTCATCTCCTCCATGCATGATATCACAATAGCAATTAAATATCTCAAATGATGCAATGATCAAAACTATAAAAATTTTCCTTTCAATTTCCAAAATTAAATATTCAATATAAACAATATTGAAGGAGAATAAATACCATTAAATAAAATCCTTACAATTTACTTCTTGCAATATCAATGAGAATATTAAATAATTTTGATAAAGTTTCATTAATGAGACTAGGCTAAAAAATGTGGCAATTAAGTTTAAAACATGAAAGATAGTAAAATGTACGTTATAAAAATTATAATAGGACACTATTTACTCACCTATTTAGCATTCATAATACAACTCATCTCTACCTTTTAGCTTCCAACTTATCTACTTTTTCTTCACTTAACAATAACATGAATCCCACTATAATCAATAGCATAGTTAAAGGCATCCTTAAATTCTAGAGCGTTGAAATTCCAATTCCTTTATAGGCTTAAGCTCAAAATGAAACATCAGTTAAGCATCTTCAAAAAAAAATTTTCCTTATAGCATAAGCCTTAGCTATCTAGCAATTTCAACAACACTCCACATATTCTATATTTTTTTGCTTGGATATTATACAAACACCTTGTGGGCACAAAACTTGGTTCATGATATAAATACTCCCAACTCATAATCTCTAGTTCACAATATATTCCCAACATCAGTTAAAATATCACAACTACAAGCACCCAAAAATAGATTTCTTTCAACAAGGTAAACATAAGTATTTCTTCTCTAGCGTTAAGCCTCTCAATCTACAAATCCAAAATGCTATTCCAGTCCTTGTTTTCTCCTTTAAATCAATAGCAACCAACATAAAGAAAATATTTAACACACCACAAGATAACTCAAGCTCCTATTGCATAAACAAATAATTAGGAGGATGGGAGGGAAGCTTGCTTCAACTCACCATACACTTGCAGAAAAGTAAAGAGGCGAAGAGGGAGGGGAAAAAGTGACAATAAGCTTTTGGCTAGAGGAGGAATAAGACAACGATGTCACACCATTGATGACGGCAAGATGAGATGGCAATGATGAACCCAAGGGTAGTTTTTTCCCCTCTCGTCGGAGCTTTGTTTCAGACCAAGCAAAATGAAGAATGAAGAAATGAAGAAGAAGGTGGTGGGGTTTTAAGTGGTGGTAGGGTGAAATCGAAATTTTGCCCTCCCACACTTTTCCCCTTTTTACTTTGTTCCTCTCTCTCTCTCTGTGTTTTTTTTTACTTTTACTAAAGGTCTCTTGCTAGTCAATTCCTTGGGTTTGAGAATACCCTTTTGCCACCAATCGAGCCTTGAACTTATGTATGGTTCCATTTGGATTATATTATATTGTAAACACCCATTTTCCTCCAACAGATTTCTTCCCTTTTGGTAGTTTCATTATGCACCATGTTTGGTTCATGGCACACAGTTCCAGGTGTGTTTAAACAAGTTTCAAATTCAGTCAATGTTTCTTCATGGTCTAGAAGGACATTTGTAGGTCTATCTAGGTCTAGAGGAACACTATTTGGATTATTTTCATATTGTTTGTCAAGGATGATTGGGTTGTTATAGGTTAAGAACTCCCATTCTAGTTCACTCTCCCCCTGAATGGGAGATTTGGTGTAGTACCCTTGTTCTTCTAGGAAGGTGACATCTATGGTAATAAACATTTTTTTAGGGTTGGAGAATAACAGTTATAGCCCTTTCATGAATGATAGCCAAGGAATAAGCATTTATGAGCTATTGGATCAAGTTTGGTGCCTTGATTATTATGAACATAAGTGACACACCCAAAAAACTCTCGAAGGTATATCCAGGATAAGTTGGGTGTTTGGGTAGCTTTTGGTGAGAATGTCAACAGGAGTTTTGAATTCTAATGGTTTGGATGATATCCTATTAATTATGTGTATAGCAGTAAGAATTGTCTCACCCCAATAATATTTAGGAACGTAATTAGTATACATTAAAGCTCGCGTTACGACTAAAAGATGCCTATTTTTGTGCTTAGCTGTTCTATTTTGTTGGAATGTGTGAACACAACTTGTTTGGTGATGGATGCCATGGTCTTGAAGGTATTTCTGTATGGTTGAGCTCATGTATTCTCAACTATTGTCACTCCTAAGGGTTAGGATATATGTTTGGAATTGGGTGGTGATCATTTTGTGAAATTTCATGAAGGTGGGTATTAAATCTGATTTTTCTTTCATCAAGAACACCCATGTTAAGCATGTGTGGTCATCAATAAAAGTTCCAAACCACTTTGTTTGAGATAAGGATGGAATACGAGAGGGAATCTGAAAGTCATTGTGTATGAGATTGAATGGTTTCGAAAAAAACATGGGAGTGAGATGGATAGGAGGCTTAGGTGTGCTTTGCAATTTGGCAAGTATCACAAGAAAAAGAGGTCCTTTTATTAATAATATGAGGGAACATTTTAGATATATAATGTAGACTCGGATGGCCTAATCTATGATGCCATAATAGTAATTTATTTTCTGCATTAGTAGTAAGAGTTGTGGAACAAACTTATTGCCTTTGTGTCACCTGAACCTCCAAATAGAAGAGTCCCTCTAAAATGTTAGCAATGCCAATCATCTTCTGTAATGTCAGAACCTGAAAAAGACAACAAGCAGTAGAGAAATACGCATCACAATTTTGATTTTGTGCCATTGTCCTCGCAGATAAAAGGCTACACTTCAGTCTAGGAGCATATAACACATTATACAACACCATTGATCTAGTAATAAATGCAGTACCAATTCCCTTAACTTTAACAGAGTCACCATTAGCCACTTTAATGAAAATATTTAAATGGCATGGCTTTATATCAATAAGTAAGTTTGAATTTCCAGTCATGTGATTTGTGGCTCCTGAGTCTACAATCCATAATTCTTGGTGATGTACACTAGCATTTAAGGCAAGTATGGTTTTACTTATATGAGCTACATATGCAAAATCAACATTGTTGCCATGAAGGTCATGTTTGTAGAGTAATTTTCTGAGAGTTTCAACCTCATCCTTATCCAAACCTGATTCACTTTTAGCAATTTTTGTTATCAATAGATCCACTGTAGCCACACCTTTCTTGCCTCCCCTTCTTTGGTCTGCCATGAAGTTTCCAGAATATATCCATGGTATGACCAAATTTCTGATAGTGATTGCACCATTCATTCTTCATTGCTTTAATGTTATTTTGGGCAGGTCCTCTTGACAGCAACACATTTATTTGGGAGTCATTGGCTATGATTGGTGCTTTGTTGACCAATTTCTCTCTACTCTCCTCATTTTTTACATTAAAGAATAATTCTTGGAGTGGAGGTGGTGTGTTGAGGCTCATAATTCTAGCTTTGACTTCTTCATAGCTAGCATTTAAGGCTAGTAAGAATTTAAAGATTCTTTTTTCTTCCTTAACCTTCACATAAAGAGCTGTATCATCTGGATTCTTCTAGTCAAGTGGTTCATATAGATTGAGTTGCTGCCATTGATGAACCAGGTTGGTAAAATATTGTGTACCAAACAAATTACCCTTTTAGTAGTCATGGAGAAAGCTCTCTATCTCTAGAATTGTTGCTCTGTTTTCGTGAGAAGCAAACGTGTCTCTCGTGGCTTGCCACACTTCTTGGGCAGATTGGAAGAAGGCAAAAAGTGAGCTTATCTTGGTAGTCATAGAGTTGATGAGCCACACTTGAACCATAGAGTTCTTGGCCTCCTAGTTTGCATACTTGTCATCATTAGATGATGGTTGCTTGATTGACGTAGGGAGGTAGCCATATTTCCCTTAACCTAGTGTGTACAGTTGCACACTTGAAGCCCACTAGAGATAATTTTCGATATTTTAGATGATGAATAGTGATAGTGATTGGGTTGGCATCTTGTGGCACTTGGTGACCAGATGAATTTTTGGCTGCTAGACCTAGAGTCTGACATTACCAAATAACCCTACCCTTCGTTAAAGCCTAATCCAAAATGAATCATTCTTCTTGCTCTGTTACCATAAATGCTTTTAAGATGCCAAGAAGAGAATATCTTTATTCATGACTAAGGGTAATATAAATAGGTACATAAGCATCAATTAGATCAGCGGAATATCTCGAGATCCTTGGAATTCAAATTAGAAAATATTTAAATTATGACCAAATAATAATAATATGTTTCCTGATATTGTGCATAATAGCCAACCTAAATATCTTACGTAAATCAGGGTTCTGTGGGCTTTAGGACCATATAACATATGTGCCACTAACACTTACTCATTAAATTTCTTTCATAAAAGTTGTTATATTCATCTAGATCTTTCTAATAGTGTGATTTTTTTTGTGGAACAAAGATAATTTTATGTTTAGAATTTGGAATAAATTTTGATTTTTGACAATAGATGATCATATGAATATAGAGCCAAAATAGTAGTTAGATTTTATTGGTTTAGATTAGTCCATTGGTTGATTTGAGAATTTAACATTATTTTTTAGTTAACAGTTAATGATTTGTGATATATGAAATTTGCACAAATTAAATTTGAGTTTATAATTTATTTTAGTTTGTTGGAGCCTAAATTAATTATTGAGTGGATGCAATGGGAGGATTTTGATGAAATGAGAAAAATATGAATTTTTGGCTGAATATTTTGGAACTAGACCTTTTTGAATAAATTGAGGAGATAATTATATTTTAGGGTTTCTAATAAGTGAGAAATAATTTTTGAAAGAAAGAAATATGATTTTATTCACGATTTGAGGATAATTAATTTATGTGGTTTTTTCAAGAATTTAAACTGAGCAAATTTTAGGATTTTATAGTGAATAGAAGAAATTATTACCGTCAATAGGTTTTAATGAGTGACAGAGTAGAGGTATTGGATAGTAGAAATATGATTGATGTTGAGATAATGTTTTGATGATGACAAATATGTTTTTGAAATTAAGCTTTGATTGTTGGTTTTCAAAAAGTTTTTAGAAAACTTCAAGTTTTAATTAAATGTTTGAGAAAACTCGAGTTATGTGCTTTAGAACTCGAGTTACAGTGTTTAAAAATGTGTTCAAAATCTCAAACTTTCAAGAGAACTCAAGTTTTGATTCGAGTTATATCAAAACTCGAGTCTCGGGTGTTGAAAAAGGTTTTAGAAATACAAAACTCTCAAAAGAACTCGAGTCTAAATGAAAGTTAACTCAAAACTCGAGTTCCATGTTTTAGAACTCGAGTTTCGTTCATTGGAAGTATTTTAGGAAGTCAGAACTCTCAGTGGAAACTCAAGTTATGTTGGAAGTTTTGGCAAAACTCGAGTTTCGTTTTATAGAACTCGAGTTTCAGACTCTCAAGTGGTTTTGAAAAACGAAACTTCCTTCCAGAACTTGATGTTTCAGTGGAAGTTTTGCTAGAACTCGAGTTGTGAGTTTCAGAACTCGAGTTTCGAAGAGAGAGAAACGAAACTTCCTTCTCAACTTGAAGTTTAAGTAAAAGTTATGACATAACTCGAGTTTTGGGTTTTCAGAACTCGAGTTTCGGGCTGAGAAAAATTTCTGAACTTCAAAACTTCTTTCAAAACTTGAAGTTTCGCTTAGAGTTTCCATAGAACTCGAGTTTCATGATAGTGAACTCGAGTTTCGAGAAGCAAACTTGTTTTAAACTTAAAACTTCCAATGCAACTCGAGTTTTATATAAAAGTTATGTTTAGAAAATCTTATAACTTGAAGTTTTATGAAGGAAAACTCGAGTTTCGAAGGATGAAAATGCTGTAATACAAAACTTTCATGGAAACTTGAGTTACAATGAAAGTTATGATTTGAAAAATTTCAAAACTTGAAGTTTTACCTAAGGAAACTTGAGTCTCAAGAGCACAAAGCAGTTTTGCTTACTGTAACTTCTGGAAACCCGAGGTATGAGTTTTACAACTCAAGTTTTATCAAAACTCTTATTCAAACTCGAGTTTCAACAAAAGTTATGAGATTTCCACTTTGAAAATTTCTCTATAACTCGAGTTATGAAGAGGCAAAACTCGAGTTCCACCTTCTGACAGTTACGCAGCATGTCAGCGACTTTAAACTGATTCCAAAATCTTTCCTTTTTCATGCAACGATTATTTGAAACACACCTACCATTATAAATGCTTATCTGACTTATTTATTAACAAGTAATGAAGTTCAGATTGTCTAAACAAAAAGAGATTCAATGGACAAAATCTCAAATCTTCATTCTTCCTAATGTCAGAAACTTGCAGACGCATTCAATGCGGGAAGGTGAACGAAGACAATGGGTCTAACGGAAACATTAATGTCTCTAACGGACATTTAATCTTCTCACCTATAAAAGGCAAAGCATTCAAGTCTCGAAGAGAAGAAAAAAAATACGAAAAAGAGAATTTATTACGCTTCAGCCTCATACTCTGTTTTTCATATTCTCATTTAAGAGCTTCAGTGATTATCATTAAATTCTCAAAAAGGGAGAATATTATTGTTCATTTATTGATTTTGAGAGATTTGCTCAAGGTTGGAGAACCTTGGTTTGGTTTAGACATGAGCAAAAGTGTCTGTGGGTTAGTTTGAGTTAGGAAGGGGGAGAGACCTTCTTCTTATTGGTTGTAATCCTTTGTGATTAGTGGATTTGAAAAGCTTAAAGGGATCTGAGGATTGGACGTAGGTCAAGAGGACCGAACCAGGATAAATCTTTGTGTCTCTTTCTTTCTTACTCTATTTTTCGGTTCAAAATCTTCGAAAATTTTGTTAGACCAATTCACCCCCCCTCTTGGTCAAAACCGATCCTAACAATTGACATGAAGAAATTGAGTAATGATAGTAAGTTGAGAATTTTTGGAGAAATTAAAGTTAAGAGGAAGCTGGTTTTATTTGAATTCATATATTATTGTGTGGGTGAGCATTACATTGATATATATTTATATTAATGGTTGATATGCAAAGATACTGATGAGCTTATACCCAATGTGCATCCAATACCATATGCAAAAGTATCTATAAACATTCAAAAAGAGGAATACCTTAATATATAAGACTTAGTGAAACTCAGCACATTGTTGTCTATAATGAAGAGCCTAGGCGGACGTTTTAGCATCAAGGTGCTATTTGTCACTCCCTCTACACAAACATACCCAATCTAAACTTCTCTTAGCACATAGATATAATTATTCTAAGCAAAAGAGTCCTACCTTTTTATAAACATCATTTTACCTAATTTATTTAGATTCGGTTCTCCAAAAAATTGTTCAACTTTTTAAGTAACTTTTACATAGAGTTGTTTTTCAGGATTTCCAATGAGCTAGGTTGGATCCTGGACTCCTTTGGTTATTTCATTTAATCTTTTAAACCTAGGTTTAGACCATTATGTACAATTATGCTTATAAATATAATATTATAAGAGAGTAACCACTATCGATCATCCTTGTAAATGCTACTCTTCTTTAGTCATGTGAGGATTCAAATCCTCACTATAGAGGACTTTTACAGTATTTACCATAGGTACAATTATATATGTAGCCATACAAAGCTTATCAAAACAATAATAATTAATTCCAACCGATTTAGTAATAATATTCCGATAATTTCTTCTTCAAAATTTCCAACCTCCTAATCTTGTGCACATTCATCTCTTCAAAATTCCTTAGCTGTATGTTATGGAAGGGAGAGTGAGATTCGAAAATCCCTGTAGAAACTATATTTTATCAGATAGTTATATATATAATTTACAATTATGTAAAAACAAGCCACATTCTTGCATGGTAATAGTATATATCATGAGATCTCACCTCAACAGCTTTACATATCATGTGATCATGAACAGATATCAAATTGCATGATATGCAATTAGCCCGGGGGAACTTCCTCACACTAAGTAGGTACTGTAACACCCTTCACAGGTGGCTCAGGAAACTATCCCATAGATATGTTATGTCATATTTATTTGTCATGCCCTTGAGACTTTATTGTTTTATTTTTTGTTATTTAAGACATTTCATGGATTTCACATATTGATTATTTGAACTGCTTTTATTGATTGGGATTGAGTATATATCTTGTTGATTTGGATACTAGAAACCTTTATTAGCTTTTTGTGAGGCGATTTAGTTAAGTTCATTGACTATTTAGAATGGTGTATTACAGTTTCAACTTTTTGCATCATTTGGTTTCTGGACTCTGTAAATTTGACAGACAAAATTGAATTGTGGATAGTTTCTTTTTTAGTTCCTTCATCTCCCAAAAAAAACCTTCCTTCACCACATCACAGTGAGATAAGGTTACAAAAGTTAACTATAGAAGGCTTTGAAAGATACTAGCTAACGCAAAAAATTGTTCAAGGCATTGGAGTTTTGAAATTTGATTTGTATGTGATGAATGTTGTCATACTATCCCACAATTAATAAGGACAGTGTTTACTCCATTTTTTTTGATGAAAGTCAATTTATTTAATAAAATGATTAAAAAATACAAATAAAACCTCCAACTGATCATGGATCATAAGCAAATTAATGACTTGGATTTTTAAAAACAAAACCATATTATCATAGACAAACATGAACACCAACACAATGACATTTGAAACTTAAAAACATGAAGCTTTAACCCGTAGGCCTAAAAGACAGACAAACACTTCAGAGACTAGTTAAAGCTTGAGTCTAATCGCAAACCAGCTGCAACACCACCAATCTAGACACTGCATGAAGTCCCAAAGAGCAAGAGTAGATTCTATTTGGTGACATTGCTGCTAGTGGCTTGGATTCTCCCTTTCTCATTTGACGGTCATTAAAGGCATGGGATTCCTATGAGAGAGAAAAAGTAAACCATTCACAAATTTCATTCAAGCATCATGGCATTGAAGACATATCACTGAAGTATGATATGGTGAGGTTTACTAGGTCATTATGTGCTTGTATTATTGTATAGACTCAGTCTATCAATTTAAATGAGAATAAAAATGCCTACGGAAAAGTTCATTTTCCAAAAGGAATTATACATAATTTTGAAGTCATGATGTGAAATTAAACGGATGTTTTCTAATTAATTAAAGAAGAGACTCTATGTAATGTGATGATAATTAATTTTTGAAAATTATTTAAGGATTTTATTATATCAAACAAAAAACGAAATTGCAAACAAAATTATGACCGAAGGACAAAATAATACATAATATATGATCTAGCATATAGCTACTTGTTATTTTAAATACATTATAATTTTAGCTTTCATGTGTCATCACTTGGTCCAATAATGTAATGGAAAATATTAAACTAAAGAGGAATACTTTGAATGTGTAGAATTAACTCCAAAGTTTAGATCCAAATCTCACCTAATACCCAATAGTAAAATAGAATACACTATAAAAAAAATTGACTTTCAACAGTCATAAAAATCTCTACAAAAATCAAAAAGTCACTCTAAAAACCTTTTAGTGACCACTAGGTCGCCGTGCTGTGACGGTGGCTAAAAGTATTAGTGGTGACTTTTAAATTAAAAGTCACTGCTAATAGTAGTAATCAATGGTTACATTTTGTCACCACTAAAAATGAGGTCAATTTCCTTTAAAAGGTAAGTTGCTGCTAAAGATAGGTCACCACTAAAAGTAGCAACTGGTGACAATTTAAAAGGTCAACACTGAAACACTCATAGATGGCAACCAATTGTCATTGCTGAAAATCCTTTTAAGTGGCAACATAATGTCCCCGCAGAAAGACTTATAGGTGGCAAAGTTTTGCTGCCACTAAAAGTCAAAATCTTTTTAATTTTTTATTAAATAAATATTTTAAATTAAAATATGTATTATTAATAATTAATAAATATTAAAATAAAGCAATAAAAACTACATTAATTAAGAACTATAATATAATAAGCAATATTCACAACATTCTTTGCAATATAATCATCAAAATATTTCAATCTTTTTAGAATAAAAAAAATTGCTTAGTTGAAATACTCATACATTTTATAATAAAATAAAGAAACTATGTTGAAGGACTAGCTAGCTCGTAAGACATTAAGAGTAAGACAGATTTAAGCATAAGAATTTCTGGTTACAATTATTGTCAAGGATATCAATTAATATGAACTGGTGCAACAGGCGAGAGGAATTAGGGATTTAGGTGGCGATGAGATAACCGAGAGATGATGAGTGGGGAACTCTAAGCAATATACTTGTTTAGAAAGAGAATGTGTGGCTGATTGAAAATTTTGGAGGAAGAACGTGTTTTTTTTTTTTTTTTGCCAAATAGTCAATTTTATTAATCACAAATTTTTTTTTTACACAAGCTAATAGCTGAAGCTAATTAAAACCTCTCAAAAAACCTATGGTTACAAGGTAACCTACACTCTCACCAAACTAGCAAAAGACTATACTCACACTAATAGCCGAAGTCAAATAAAATTCTCAAAAAAACTACTATTTCAAACTATCACACTTACTCACCAAAGAAACAAACTAACAAAGTACTAACAGTTCTACTAGAAAACAGCAAATCATATAGCAGCAACGTGACAACACTACACTATGACATATCAACACAATAACCTGTCAAGCAAGCATTTGTCTTTCCTCTCCTTATCAGTCCACACCACTCTGCTGCCATCTCCAGCTCCTTTTCTATTTCAACAATAGTGACACCTATTAGCTTTGTATCATCTTCCATGATCCGAACCAAAGGGGGTGATGGTGAATCCACCCACCCAATTGGGCACACCCGCTTTCCACAATTGACAACAATCCAATCTGCGACCATGTTCCCTTTTTTTGAGATAAGGGAGATCTGAACATTCTTCAGTCTTTCCAAAGCTAAGATAATATCTTGGAGTTCCCACCTTCCTTTCCAGTCAATTTCATCTGCTGATTTATTCTTGCAACTCAAGAAAACTTCAGCGCAATCCACTTCATGTTTTCATCTTCTACTTCCAGTTCTTGTATCAAACATATTGTCTTTTTCAGAGCCAATATTTCTGTAACCACAATAGAATCTGCTTTCATTCTTTCTCCAAAACCCCACAAGAACTTCCCTTCCTCATTTCTACATAGGACACCAATTGCTACAAATCCTTGGTTATATGAGCCATGATAGTTCACTCTTGCAGGTCCATTTACTCTTGTGCTCCCTATTCCTTGTTTTTTTTATTTCTTCCTATTTCTCTGTCTATTCACACCAGTTTTTTGGTCTCCAGTATTCTTCAACTAATTTTCCTGTGATAGCTATAATTCTCATTAGCTCTGGGTTCTTCAACTCAAATACCTTATTGTTCCTCTCCTCCCATATTAGCCACATCATCCACACAAAATATGCTAGTTATTTATCATCAAAGATCTTCTTCTCATTTACCATCTTTTTCCACCAATCTTGAAAGTTACTCATGTTCCGTTCATCAAATTTTAAAGTAAGTGGGCCTCCAAACCATACAACTCTGTCTATGAACACAAGAAAATAGCATGTTCCAATGTTTCCACTGTAGCTTCACATACTGGACATATATTTGAGGGGATGCACTTTCTTCTAAACAGGTTTTCCATCCCTGGTACTGCTTGTGCCAAGCATCTCCAAATGAAATTGTTGATCTTTGGAATGACTTTAATCTTTCACACTTTCTTCCACTCTTTACTAGACAGCCTGCTAGCATGATTTGGTTCCTGACTTGTCTTTTTCTTTTTGCTTTTAAAGCAATGGTACCCCTTTTTCACTGCATATTTACCATCTCTTGATCCAAGCCATACTACTGCATCATTTCATTGGGAATGAGCTAAAGAGTCTTCTTCAATCTTATTTAATATTTCTCTAGGTACGAGGTCCTCCAACCTCTCAATAGCCCACCTTCCATTTCACATTATATTAGATATGTGCCAATCCTTTTGCTCCTCAGGAACTTCAGTAAAATCTTCCAACCTGCCATCTATTCCTTTTATCTACTTATGCTTTTAAAATAAATCCTCCATCAATACCCTCCTTCCTTCCAGAATGATGGACCAAATCCAGGAGGCTTTTCCTCCCTTTTTTGCATCAAGAAATGATGATTTTGGAAAATAAATTCCTTTCAATACCTTGGCCCATAAATCATCTGGGTTATTTAATAATCTCCAAGCAGTTTTCAAGAGGAGAGCATCATTCACAACCTCAAATTCTATAAATTTGATCCCCCCCCTTTGATTTTTGTAGCTATCATTGTGTCCCAACTTCTCCAATGAATTACCCTCTTGTCCTCCCCACCAGTACTTTGTTGTCAAGCCATCGAATTCTTTGCATAGTTTCTTGGGAAACTTGAAACAATTCATGGGGTATAGAGGCACTGCACTTATGAAAGCCTTGATCATCACTTCCCTTCCTCCATGTGATAAGAGTCTATTGCATCACCCTTTAATTTTTCCTCCTACTCTTTCCTTCACATATTCTAGTCCCTGACTCTTTGTTTTGCCCCAAATATTTGTAATACCAAGATATCTACCCAGTTTATTTATATCTTTTATTCCCAAAACAGAGCAAACTTTTTCCTTGACCTCCTCTGTGGTATTTTTGGAGAAGATAATACCTGATTTAGCTAAATTTGCTTGTTCACTTGATGCCTTACAATATTCAATCAATATATTGACCAGCATCTTGCAATTTTCCTCCATGGCATTCATGAAAAACAATATATCATTAGCAAAAAGGCTATGGGATAGCATTGGACAACTAATTGTTATTTTGATGCCTCTCAGTTTCTTCTTTTCTACACTGATATTTACCATTATTGATAATACTTCCTCTATCAAGATGAAAATGTAAGGAGAAAGAGGATCTCCTTGCCTTAATCCCCTCTCTGGTTTAACTTCTCCAACCTTTCTCTCAAATATGCATATGTTTAGCCTCATAGTAGAGATACAGCTCATAACAAAATCAACTCACCTGTCCTGGAAGCCAAATTTGAGCAATACATCTTTGACAAAGTCCTATTCTACCCTGTCATAAGCTTTTCTCGTATCCATTTTTGTTGCAAATTCACATCTCACCCCCTTTTTTTTCTCCTTTTTAGATAACGAAAAATTTCATAGGTCACAATCATGTTATTATGGATTAATCTTCATGCTACAAAAGTGCCCTGGTTTTTGGATACACACTTATCTAGCCATGGTTTTAATCTATTGGCCATCACTTTTGACACTACTTTGTAGTCAAATTTGCATAATCCAATTGGTCTAAAATGGCTTCTCTCCTTAGGCCTATCCACTATTGGTATTAGTGTGATGTTTGTCTCATTCAACTTTATCACATCACACTTACCATCAAAGAAGTCTCCCACCATTTTCCAAATCTCCTCGTGTATGACTTGTCATGATAACTGGTAAAATTTTCCATTGTAGCCATCAGGTCCAGGGGCTTTTCCTCCTCCTAGCTAAAACACTATGATTAACACCAATATTTACATGGTTTTCTTGCCTATTTTTGGGCATTCTATGACTCTTTTACCCTATATGGCGTGTAGTTAAGTCTCTTTTGTCTACATCAATCCATGTATTGCATTATTGAAAGGATACCGAGTGGCTTCATTCATGTTGAATGTGACCACATGATTCCCTACCTCCATGTGATACAGCTATGTTTCATGCTTATGATAGTCTTATAGGTTTGGACGAAAGGTCTCCCTAGGATAAGAGTGATTTCATTAACTAATTCATTAGACATGTGCAGCACATAGAAATCAGTGGGGAACACTAGGTCCTTAACCTAAACTAGGATATCCTCTATGATTTCCTTGGGATATCTAATGGACCAATCTGCTAGTTGTAGTACTACACTGGTGTCCTTGAAACCATTGATATCTAAGGCTAAATAGATTGATCAAGGTATGACATTAATTGTAGCCCTTAGATCCAACAAATCTCCCTTAATGTTAACTTTCCCAATGGTGCATGGGATGGTGTAGGATCCCGGGTCTTGGCATTTTATTGGTAGTTCTGCCTTAAAGAGGGAAGACACATTGGCACTAACTTGAATTCACTCTAACGGCCTAAATCTTTGTTTGTCATCACATAGTACTTCAATCAATTTAATGTATTTAGGATTCTCTTTTAGAAACTGAACCATATGCACATTGATTTCAAGTTTGTTAAACAATTTATAGGTATCATTTACAAATTTAGAGTTAGATTTCTTTTTACCAGCAAAGAAAGCTTTAGGGAAAGGAAGGTCCATAGAAGTTACCTCCTTACCTTCAGGCTTAGAGTGTCCCTACATGCTTTAGGAAAAGGAATGGCCTTCCTGTTGTGTTTTCCTCCTCTTGTGCTCTTTTGTCAGGTTTGGTTTAAAGCACTTGGATTTTGTTCTTGTATGGTTCCTTCCCCTTGCATTTTTTTCTTCAGCATGAGCTCCTCCTCCTTGGAGCTTTCAAATTCCCCTAATCTGATCAGAGAGAGTGGAGGGCTAATCGTCGGTAAACGAGATTTAGTCTTTACTTTTAGGATCGGATTTGACCAAGAGGGGGGGTGAATTGGTCTAATTAAAATTTTCGTGAACATTGAAATGTAAAATAGAGTATGAAAGAAAGTGAACAAGAGATTTATCCAAGTTCGGTCCACTTGACCTACATCCAGTCCTCAAAATCCTCTAAGCTTTTCAAATCCACTAATCTCAAAAGATTACACCAACTCAGAAGAAGGACTCTCCCCCTTCCTAACTCAATTCAACCCAATGACACTTTTGCTCGTGTTTTTTCCCACTCAAGATTCTCCAATCTTGAGTTACTCTCACAGAATAAATGATTGTACAAATATATTCTCCTTTCTGAGAATTAAATGATAAACACTAAAGCTATTAAATACGATAGAATGAAAAACAGAGTAAGTAGATGAATAACAATTAATTCGATATCAGTCGTGTGTATTTCTTGTTGTCTGGAACTTGAATGCTTCGCCTTTTATAGTTGGAAAGTATTAAATATCCGTTAGAAACATTTAAGTTTCCGTTAGACTCATTCTCATCATTCACCTTCCCGTAATAAATGCTTCTGAAAGTAGGTAGGGTGGTTTCTGCGTTATTATCCGTTGAATCCTCTTCTGGTGAAGCAATCAGAATTTCATTCTCTGTTAATCATTAAAGTAAATGAGCATTTATAATGGTAGATGAGATTCAAATAAATGTTGCATGAAAAAGGAAAGATTTGATATTAATGAAAAGCATCTGACACGCTGCATTACTGTTAGATAAAGCAAACTCAAGTTTTGTTTGCAGAGAACTCGAGTTATTGAAGAAATATCAAAGTGTAATTCATACAACTTTGTAACTTGAGTTTTAATAAGAGTTTTGACAAAACTTGAGTTACAGAACTTAAAACTCGGGTTTTCACAGGTTTCTGAAAGCTAAAACATTTTATCCTCTTTGAGACTCAAGTTCCATACTCCAAAACTTCAAGTTTTGAGTATTTTCAAATCACAACTTTTATTGCAACTCGAGTTTCCTTGAGAGTTTTGAGTTTAGAAAAATTTTCATCTCAAAACTCGAGTTGTACTAAAACTCTTATCGAAACATCATGTTTTGGAAAGAAGTTTTGTAGTTCAAGAATTTTTCAGAGCTCGAAACTCAAGTTCTGTTTTCCCAAAACCCGAGTTTTATGACAACTTTTGTAAAAACTACAAGTTGTGAAGGAAGTTTTGATTCTCTCTCTTCAAAACTTGAGTTATGTTACTCATAATTCGAGTTTTGTAACACTCAAAACTCGAGTTTTGACAAAACTTCAATCAAAACTTGAGTTCTCTTGCAAGTTTTGGATTTTGAAAGCATTTCTAAACAATATAACTCAAGTTCTCCCAATACTTTCATTAAAACTTGAAGATTACTTAAACTTTTTTTAAAACAATGAATTTTAATCATAAGTTCAAAAACACATTTGTCATCATCAAAACATTATCTCAACATTTACATCTCTTTCATCCTTAAAGTGAACTGTCCTTCCACTTCTCTGGGTGATAGCATTGAGGGATTTGGGGTTTATCATGATGTTAGATGGAATACTACCCCTAATCTTGGCTTGCATATTGGTGATAGTGTTGGACAACTGGGTCAAGAGACTTGTGATCTCACCATTCTTCAATGTAAGTGCTTCCATCTTTTTGTTGACTTTAGAGTTATCTTTCTACATCCCTTACAAAATTGAGGTGATAGAGGCAAATTTATCATCACTCTCCTTTAGGCTCCCCTCAATATTGGTCATCTATGCTGCCATGCTTTTTAGAAGCTGAGAGTTTCATCCACTCTAGGGGGTTGTTGATGAACCATGTTGTTGTTTGATGTGGGCATAGCAGCTCGTGAATGACCTTGGTAACCACTCGATGAAGCATCGACTTGATGAAATTGATTTCCTTGCCCACCTTGGAATTGAGTGGGTCTATTGGTTCTCCCACTTGTCTTGAAGTTAGGATGATCTCTCCACCCTTGGTTGTTGGTGTTAGAGCAGGGGTCTCTTTGTGAATATTGCCCATCTCTTCCTTGTTATAGAGTATTAACATCCTCCACTAGCCTTGGGCAATTTTGAGTGAGGTGCATAAGGGAATCACAATCCCCACAAGAGGAAGCTACCATAGCAAGGGATTGAGGTTTCATGGGTCGTAAGCTCTCAACCGTGCTTGTAAGCCTCAACATATCTTGAGCAAGTTTCACCAACAAAGGATCTCTATTAGCCTTATGATCCCTAAGGTCTCTAGGGCTTGCATGTTGCCGGTTCTAAGTAAAAGTTCTAATAAATTCCCATGTAGACCTAGGCCCCATATTCTCTACTTAACCTTTCGCAGCGACATCCAAAACTTGAGCATCATATGTTAGGAGTCTATTGTAGAAATAATAGACTAAATGCTCTTCTAGATTTAATGGTTGGGGCATTTAGTGAGCATCTCTTGGAATCGGCTCCAATACTCAAAAAATGATTAATATGCTTCTTGTTTTGCAACCAATATCTCCTTGTAAGCAGCTGAAATCTTAGTGGAGGGAAGGTACTTATCCAAAAAGGCTTTCTTCAGGCTGGTCCACGACTCATAAACATTGTCAACATAGAGTGGTAGATTCATATACCATTCCTTTGCCTTGCCTTCTAGAGATAGATGAGACACTTTCCACATCACATCATCAATATTGTCCCCTACAGGCTTCATAGACATGCATTGCATGTATAGCGTATGGAGGTGGAGATATGGATTTTCACCTGCAAGTCCATGGAACTTAGGTAGTGAATGTATCAATTGACCCTTTATTTCAAAATTATCATTAAAAGTGGGGAAAACACCAGGCATAGGATCAAAGTTGCCATCAGATTGCGTTAACTCCTTAATAGTCCTACCCCTAGGTTGGCCATTAATTCCGTTCTATCCATTATTTTCTCCTTGATCTTCATGACCATTCTTGTTATTAGGTTTGTCATGATTTCCATTTCGATTCCTAAGACCAATAGGTGGGGTAATTCAGCCATGATTTCCTCTTCTACTTTCTCACTCTCATTAGATGAATGGGGAAGGTTATGTAGCGTGAGTGTATTGGGAGGTTCAGTTTATCTACCTCTCCTACCTCTACACACTCTCTATATACAATCACTTTGAAATCACGCATAAGCAAAGCTCAGAGAAAATTGCAATAAAAACTGATATTTACCAAGTATTTGGATCAAAATGAGTGCAAACTCAGTGAATTTAAAATAGCGCTCAGTGAGTTTGAGGTGGAGTAAGTGCTATACACTCAAAATATGTGCAGAAACCAAAGATGTTGAAAAGAAACAATCCTAGACACTTGGGAAGGTTTTTGGTGACAGAGCTTACTTAAGTCATGACATTTGTGTTTCAGGTCATGACAAAAAGTGCACCGAGGGCACCTAGGATTGAAGAATGAACACTTAAAAAATTTTGGTTGAAAAGGTGCACTTAGGTCGTGACTTATATGTACCAGGTCGTGACTTAAAATGTACTGAGAGCAATTCCTGGAATGAGAATGCTTTATGTCACGACAAGAAGGATAGTAGGTCACAACTTCAGGGGTATTGGAGCTGCTCTCGAAAAACAAGTTCAAAAACTCACCAAGTTACTTATCCAAATGCTTGTAACTATGCACAAACAGTTAAAACCTTGCAACAATTGGCCAAATACTTAGGATCAGGTAGAAACAAATGCAAAATGCTACACAAGGGTATATATGCAAAAGTATAAAAAAAAACCAAGATATGTGTTTGTATTTCTATAAAACTTGTATGCTATGCAATGTCAAAAGTTAAAAGTTAAATCTAAACCTCAATGAGAATCAACCCTAGTCAATAATGGTTATAATAACCAATTACTTAGCTCCCCAAAAATGAAGCCATTGATCACAACGGAATTGTCACCTTCCTATTCGATACAAGATAATTGCACCAAAATAATGAAGTATAGTGGGCAACCTATCGTTCTTTTCGAGGAATAGTTTATTGATTATCATAGTCTAAATTGGAAATTAAAAACATGTTGAACTGGGTATGAAAAGGGGGGGTTTGATTTATAAAACAAACCTGTGATGCATAACTAAGAAAATGTATGTAGTAAATATTTTTGGTCTTTTTAATGAATGAAAGTAAACTTTGGATTCAAGGGAATATGTGATAAAATAACCTCTCCGTGATGGGAACTCAGCTTTCCTTGCTCTTACTTTGATATGGGAGCTTAGTCTCTCTGAGTCTAATTGAAAAAACCCCATGCAATCGCTTAAGTCCATTGATTTAATTAATGAAAACTTACTTGAATCCAAGTTAATTAACACTTCTTAAAACATTCTTAAAGACCACTCAGAGTGTAAATGAATGAATGATGCTCATGTTCTTAATGGATTGTAATCACAAACACAGAAACCAAATGGACAAATAACCACCAAAAATCATTGATAATTAAATGAACACAAGGAATCAAACATGAAATTTATATATGCAAATCAACATGAATAGCTTCCAATCCAAGCACTTAGTCTAATCAAAAGATTACACATATATAATCACAGTTTACATAGCAATGGAAATCCTTAACCCTAAAGATCTCTACAATTGTTCAAACATAAGATTAGACTATAAATACTTTCTAACGAATCCCAGAACTCAGGCCTTGTTCTCCATCACCAAGAGGCTAAGGTTTTAGCCTCTAACAGCTCTAGAAACGCAGCTGCAACCATAGGTACTTTCTACCATCAAAGGACTGAAGAGGGGGGTGGAAATGTGAAGAAGGAAGTGATGGACAAGGTTTAAATGGTTTAGAATGGTGGAAGATGATGAAAAATGCTGGAGAATGGTTGGAACTTGATGGCTACTTCAGAGAGGGAGAGAGTTGGCACCAAGTCTTGCAAATCTACAGAATGGGCTCCCTTTTTCATGGGTATAGGAGACTGCTAACCAAATCTAAAACGCATAGCTGCATTTTCACACTATTAGGTGTGACCTCACATTCATTAGGTCACGACTTGAACATGAGTAAGTTGCGACATTAATATAATTAGTCTCAACTTGACATATCAACACAGGCTCTAGGACTTCCTCTAAGTCGTGACCTATTGTTATAATCACAACTCAAAAGGCACAGTGGTACTCTACTTGCAATTCCTTCCTTTCAACAAACTATAGCTCCTTCAAATCTCATCCTTGGGATTGAATATCTCATCCACAAGCCTGCAACAAAAGCAAAGAGCCTTGTTCAAGAATCAAACACTAAAATTTGAAGGCATGTATAGTTGAAAGAGACAATTCACTCCTTTCCCCCTTGTGTAAGTAAATATTCAATGCATGGATCGATGCAGACAAAAGAGACCTAAAAGCACGCAAGACAAGGTAAAAGTGTCATAGAATACCCAAAAATAGGTAGGAAAACCATATAAATATTGGTATTTATCATGTAGTTGTGGATAATTTATATAAATGTGCTTACATTTGGAGAGCAACAAGTGTGGTTTTGGAGAAGATAGGGCAATCTTCAACCTCAAGATGTCTCAGTTGTGGAAGTATGTGGTTGATATTGAACTCTTCCTCATGGATTTCAAATTGACATTTATTAAAAAGTCCCTCTAGTTGAGAGCACTCTTTAATCGTCAGTTCCCTCAATAGAGGAAGATGTTGAGTGGAGGGTAGAGAGGGGAATAACCATTTCAACTTGCCACATCTAATGACTCTAAGACAGTGAAGTTGTAGGAAGCACAATGAATGATTTGAGGAATCATTTGGAAAGTGATGATGATGCTCTTCTTCTAATGATGAAGATGACATAATGATTTCCTCCAACTCTTCACATTCTTCAATGTGTAGTTCCTTCAAACATGGTAGACTTATGATGACAAAGCTTGGGAACATACACTTCAATCTTCTGCATCCAATTACACTTAGACTTCTAAGATTTTGGAAGATGATGGAACTGGAACCCTCCCATACATATATGAGGCTCCTTGAATCCTTCAAATACAAGTGCTCTACTCTAGAGATCATTGACATCATCCCTCTTTCTTCATTTACATTATTTGATGATGAACTCTCAACAACATTTGAATCTTCTGTCAAAACCTGTGGTAAATAAAATTTCAATTATAAAAAATCAATTTATTCACATCAATCAAATTTATTAGCACACGCTTCTTTTTTTAAAAAAAAACTTAAATATATATGGATAAAAAAATAGATATATTGTTAGCATCCCTGAGCAAAGTCTTTATTGATGTATAAATGTTTGAATATCAATGTATAATTACATGATCAAAATATCCAATTATTTTGTGTGAAATTTCATAGTCAAAATTTTGATATGGGTGCACATGAAAAATTTTAAAAGAATGTTTTTAGTAAATATGCAAAAAAGCATGAAATGAAGTGACATATATTCCATATTTTCATTTCTTATGCTCTGAAATTAAAACAAAATATTGTTGCGTACGTACATGGATCAAGTAGTGTTTTTCTTCTTGGTGTCTTTGCATCTCTTTGCAATTCATAAGTTACCAATTTATTTTATACAGTTACAGCTAGTAAAATGATATTGTATATGTGATTCTAACCTACTTATTATTCCATTCAAATTGGAAAAATTCTAATAAGCATTATATAGAATCAATATTCATTCATACCGATATTGTTCCCAATTGTTGAAGAGCTAATCCCATACTTGGATCCGTAAATTTGGGACAGTTGCTTATGCTGATGTTGCTCATAAGCTTCTCTTGAATCTGCAACCTTCCTTGACAAACACTCCTAAAATTTGGCAAATTTGTTAGCTTTATCTTCCTCAAGCTTGAAAGCACAATTGTCTCATCAGAGTTGGCATCATCTTCACTACTGTGTCCAAAAATCACCTCTAATTCCTCACAATCAGACAAGGTTAGGGAAGTCAACTTAGGAAGGATATTTTGGACAATAGTGCTCTTTGAAAATACAAACTTCAACTTTTTACTTCTAGTTACTTCTAGGGAATGAAGATATTGGAAGCTCAAAAGTTGTGTGGGAACAACACCTCCTCCTACCATTTGTCGTTCTAATCTCATCAACATTCTTGAGTCATTGGTGCAGTATTCCTGATATGGATGTACATGAAAAATAATGTTTTTACTAAATATGCAAAAAGCATCAAATTAAGTGACATATATTCCATATTTTCATTTCTTGTGCTCTGAAACTGAAAGAAAATATAGTTGTGTACATACATGAATCAAGTATTGTTTTTCTTCTTGGTGTCCTTGCATCTCTTTGTAATTCATAAGTTCCTTATTTATTAATTTATATAGTTGCGGCTAGCAAAATGATATTGTATGTAATTCTAACACACATTATTCCATCTAATTATTAAGTTTCTAATAACAATCATACAAAATATTCAATCATACCGATATTATTCCCAATTGTTGAAGAGTTGATCCCAAACTTGAATCAACAAATTTTGGGCAGTTGTTTATGTCAATGTCTCTCAGCTCTACCTGAATTTGCAGCCTTTCTTGACAAACACTATTGAAATTTGGCAAATTTGTTAGCCTTATCTTCCTCAAGCTTGAAAGCACAATTATCTCATTGGAGTTGGCATCATCTTCACTACTTTGTCCAAAAATCACCTCTAATTCCTCACAATCAGACAAGGTTAGGAAAGTCAACTTGGGAAGGCTATTTTGGACAATAGTGCTCTTTGAGAATACAAACTTCAACTTTTTACTCTGAGTTACTTCTAGTGAATGAAGATATTGGAAATTTAAAAGTTGTGAGGGAACAACACCTTCTCCTATCATTTGTTGTTCTAATTTCATCAACATTCCAGAGTCATTGGTTTCTTGTTGGTCATCATCACCAACAACTCTCCACTCATGTTTAACAATAGGACTTTGAGCATCAATCTTCCCAACATTTAGAACAGAAAGGGAAAGACAGAGAGCCTCATTGTTATTTAATTGGCTATCTTTCAACACATACTTCCTTACAAGTCTCTGCATATATATAACAAAGAAGTAAAAGGTGGGCATGAGAAATAGTATCTTTTGTTTGGAATTTAATTTATTGAAGGAATATATACAACTTAACACATGTAGTTTGCTAATTTGGTTGCTTAAATTTGTATGCAGGGATATATAATGTGTATTCATCACTTGTTTGTCTATATATTTACACACACACACACTCACTCACATTGGAATCATGTCAAAACTAGAAATATATAGATGAAATCCATGTACTCTTAAACTTATAATATCGTTTGAACTATTGGTAGATCCAAAATAGTCACAAGTTGATTAGCTCAACACTAGTTCAATTTAGGTTTGTTCCATGTATAATAGTACATTCCAAGTACATTACAAAAGGAAGAATTACAGTGGAATAACATTGTATTAAATGCAAGATCATTTTGTTTTTGAACGAGCTTTTGTGCATAGACATCTTGTGCATATGCATATGAATAATGAATGTATTAGATTGGAGCATTAGCTTCAATGAACAAAACATTAAAACAAATAATGAGAACCTGTTTTAGAAAATAGAAGCAATAAATATTCACCTAACAACTAGTATGAAAAAGAAAGCATTGAGAGACACAACTCACCTCTTCAGTCCAATGAATAGATGCAACCATGATTGGCATAAGTTTTGGGCACTCATGTACCTCAACTCTGCCAAACTCTACATGCAACTTAAACCCTTGGCAAACATTAACAAGTCTTAGCAAGTTTTCAAGTTTCATGTTTTTCATGTTTGGGAACATAATCTCCCTTTCACTATCAATGCCATTATCTTCAATATTTGAGAACTTGAAAACTTCTTCCATTCGAGAACAATCTGATATGGTTAGAGCGCTTAGTTGTGGAAGCATTGAAGTAGCACCATTGATCATCAAAGATAAAACAAATTTAAGCTTGTTGCACTTAGAGATTTCCAAATACTTCAATTTCGGCAGACAAGATTCAACAATGGATAGACTCTTTTGAGTCTCTTCATTCCCCGAAAAAATTGCCTCCAACTCTCCACAACAAGATATGGCAACAAAAGTTAACTCAGGAAGACTTTCACATATATGAGCAGAAAACACATATTTCAGTCTTGCACACTTTTCCAATATTAAATCTTTAACGTATTGAAATGTTGGAATTTGTTCATTAACACCACATTGAATCTGAAAAATGTATTCTACTCCACAAGTATCAAGTTGAATCCTTCCCATAGTTTCCATTGGCGTGAATCCTTCATTCCTTGATTGAGCAACATTAAGTTCCTGCAATTCCTTTGTGACAGACGAAAAAACGGACAAAAAGAAGGTGAAAACAATTAACATATTTTTGAAGAAAAGAAAAAATTGGGATTAATTAAAATTCTACATACATGTATTTTTCTTACACAGACCACCTAGTCTACTAATTTTTTGTCAATATTAATTATTTTATTGTATTATACTTATCTATATTTTTTAGGGAGCATGATAGGAAAATATCCTTTGAATTTCTCAAACCCATTTGATGCCATGAATAAGGGAAAGGCAGAATTTCCCCTCATATAAAAAAAAAAGAATGAGGCACCCTCACTAAAGCACCACTACTGACCCCCCCAAGCTCCAGCGGCCGGCAGGCATAGGGAAGCAACCACCCCCAGAGCTCCTATGGCTAATAGCTTTTCTGGGAACTATAGATATTTTTTTTAATTTAAATTAAATAGGAGACTAAGTGGGGGAGGTGGGATTTGATGTGATCCTACCCCACCTTGGTTCCTCAAAAGTTTGGTGACCATTGGGCCACCAAACCACTTTGATAATATAATACATGCAAATACATAACACATAATTTTAGGGGAACCAAGGTGGGGTGGGATCAAATCTCACCTCCACCACCTTGGCTCCCATTTAATTTAAATTGAAAAAAAATTGTGGTGTCCAAAAATAGCCACCAATGGTCGGTGGTGGTGCTCTGGTGAGGGTGCCTCATTCTTTCTTTTTTTTTATATATAACGGGCAGTTCCATCTTTTCTCACAAATTAACTCCATTTGCTGACTGATACCCATATGTCCTTTCCCTTATTCATGGTGTCAAATAGGGTTTGGGAAATTCAAATGGTACTTTCCTATCATTCTCTCTATTTTTTTTATATATTACATTGTTCTTATGGTTACCATGAGATTTTTTTTACCAGTTTTTTTAAGTTCATTTAAAATTTTAGATTGATTTTTTTTAATTTTTTTAAAGGGATTTATCTTGGTCTCAATATTATTGTTTAAAGGGATTTATCTTGATCCCAATATTATTGTTTAGAATGAATGCATTTTGAATGATAAAAAGTATATTTTTATCAATAAATAAAATTATTTTGATATTCTTTAATAATTAATGCACTCTATAATCAAAATATTTTCACATACTATACCTTTGCTTTCGCCTTAAATATATTTAGAAACTTGTTGAAAAGATACTTCTGTAATTTTTGAGACAACTACAATGACAATGAATGATATTTGAATATTCTAAGCAACATGATATACACTATTATTCTTACCGATATTGTTGTCAATTTGTGAAGAGCCATTCCCAAACTTGAATCAACAAATTTGGGGCAGTTTCTTATGGCGACGTCTCTCATAAGCTCCACTTGAATCTGTAACCTTTCTTGAGAAACACTCGTGAAATTTGGCAAATTTGCTAACTCTATCTTCCTCAAACTTGAAAGCACAATTATAGCCGTGGATGTGGAGAAGAGTCTTTTGAGCTTGTTGCACCTCTCAACTTTCAACTTAATGAG
The DNA here is from genome assembly GCA_006871305.1 of Vachellia collinsii. Lineage (NCBI taxonomy): Eukaryota > Viridiplantae > Streptophyta > Magnoliopsida > Fabales > Fabaceae > Vachellia > Vachellia collinsii. Next base: position 33,351 of record QFDD01114575.1, read on the forward strand.
TTCTGGGAAGTGAATTTGAACATTGGACATGATATGATGTTCCCCATTTTCTGCAATTATTTCCTCCAATTCCTCACAATCAGATATGACTAGTGAAGTCAATTTGAGAAGGCTATTTTGGATAATGGTGCTTGTAGAGAATAAATACTTCAACTCTTTAGTATGAGTTACTGTTAAGCAATGAAGATATTGGAAGCTCCAAAATTTTGTGGGAACAAAGCCTTCTAGCATTTTTTGTTCTTCTTTATCATCATCACCAATAATTTGCCACTTGTGTTCAACTCTAGAACTTCGATTATCAAGCTCTCTAGAACTTAGAGCAGAAAGAGGAAGATTGGGAGATTCATTACTATTTAATTGGCTGTATTTAAATACATACTCCCTTACAAGTTTCTGCATATACATAACAGAGAAGTAAAAGGTGGTGGAAATAAAGCATTATAAGTACCTTGCAAAGATCATGAAAAGAAAGAGCTCAAATTAACTGAAATCTTCAACACGCTATATGTTTGAGTCAATTGTTTGTCTACACTTTTTTATACTAGAATCATAAGTTGACAAACTAAATTGTAGTTCATTTTGTTTGTTCTACTTATAATAGTACATTCCAAATAGACACATGTATAGAAGTAGAAAAGAAGATTGAATAATTTTTTTTATATGTAGATATCTTGTGCATATGCATGTGAAAGGAATAAATGTATTAGACCAGAGTTCATGAGCTTAAATGAAGAAAACATTGAAACCAGAAAAATGGAAACTTGAATATTCCGCTGGCTATAATTTAATTATTTTTGCAAAATAAAAAAATAGACAAGGCTCGTAGCATGGAGAAACACATAAAAAGAATATTAGTTACCTCTTTAGTCCAATCAATTGTTACACTCTTAATTGGCATAAGTTTTGGGCAGCCATGAACCTTAACATTGCAAAAGTCTCCTGTGTGCAACTTAAACACTGCGCAAATGTTGACAAGTCTTGGCAAGTTATCAAGTTCCACATATCTCATGTTTGGGAATGTGATCTCTCTTTCACTGTCGATGTCATAATCTTCAATATTTGAGCACTTGAAAACTTCTTCCATTTGAGAGGAATTAGATATGGTTAATGTACTTAATTTTGGAAGCATTGGGGTAGGAACATTGATCTTGACAGATAAAATGAATTTAAGCTTGTTGCACTTAGAGATTTCCAAATACTTCAATTTCGGCAGACAAGATTCAGCAACGGATAGCCTCTTTTGAGTCTCTTTATTCCCTGAAAAAATTGCCTCCAAGTCCCCACAGCAAGATATGGCCACAAAAATTAAGTTTGGAAGACTTCGACAAATATGAGCATAAAACACAAATTTCAATCCAGCACATTTTTTCAAAGTTAATTCTTTGAGGTATTGAAAAGTTGGAATTTGTTCTTCAACCCCAATCGGAAAGTGGAAAATGGATTCTGCCACACAATTATGAAAATGAATCCTTTTTATAGCTGCCAATGGCTTGTATAATTCTTCATTCCTCAGTTGATGGCCCTTAACTTCATGCAATTCCTATGTGAAGAGGAAAAAAGGGAAGAGAAAAAATGAAAACCATTAATATATTTCTCAAAACATGATAAATCCCCATTAATTAAAATTCTATATGCACATGTGCTATTCTTACATAAACTTAAATTAATTAAGGACAAACTATCAAAGTTATTTTTGATTGAAAATTACCAAACAAAGTAAAAGTGATGTTTTATCGTACTTCTATTTGACTATCATTACTATATTGTAGTGAATGTTAGGCTTTAAAAGGACTACACGATCACAAAGTGGGGGTAGCTAAGATGATGTTGTTCAGATGGATGTGTATTCATACGAGGAAAGATAAAATTTGTAATGAACTTATACGAGGAACGGTTGGAGTGGCACTTATTGAAGAAAAATGGTAAAAAAATGTTTGACATGGTTTGGACAAGGGGAAAAAAGATCATTAGATGCACCATTGAGGAGGGTGAATTAAACTATTTGGAGCTTGGTAAAAGGAGGTACATAGATGAAGACTGAAGAGAATACTAAATGAGATTATTAAGCGAGACTTCTTATTTAACGATCAAATCAATGGTTTAGTTTTTGATCGAACACAATGGCATCATATTATTCATGTATGAAAATGGAGTTAAAAAATGAAGTCAAGGAAAAATTAGAAATGATGAATGAAAAAGTACAAAATAACAAAATGTAATAGCTCAATTATCCTTGATGTTCTTTTTTGGTTTTTTTTTTCAATTAATGGATGCTAACATGCTCCGCTGGGCTATCGTTGGACTTCTAAGCCAAATATTTTCCTTATGAATGAATTTAGATATTCAAATGAATTGCTTATTTTAAATAAAAAATGTGCATGAATTAATTAAGTGGACCATCTCTCAATATGCACTTACATGAACACTATTTTCTATTTAATGCAAGCTAAAAAAAATTTAATTGCATTAACAAAAATATTTTTTATATAAAACTTTAGTATATTTTTAACATGTATGTTTTTGGGCAAATCATATGAAAGCATGAAACAGGAAATGCGTACCATATTAGGACAATTCCTCAATCTAATTGTCTGTATAGATGGCCACCTTTGACGATACCTCTCTAAGCAAATTCCAACAAGACTTGAAAGACTTTCAAGTTGGATGTATTCCAAAAGAGGAAGCAATATCTGAGTCTCATCTTGATTATGCATTAGTTGTCCTTCATCAAAAATAAATTTCATCATGGGAGCATTTGTTATGGAAAGATGCAACAACTTTACAAACCTTAGCGCTAAAAAGATCGAGCATACAAATTCTAATTTCCAGCAATTAGCAACAGACAAAATTTTCAATTTTGGGAAGCTTGAATTCTTCCATGAATCACCAGCACCCTCTCCCTGTAACACATGCTTCAATTGACGGCAACGTTCTATTCTGAGCTCCTCTAAGGATAATAGAGTGCAAGCAACAGAGGCAGGGAAGAGAGATGTCAACATTGGACAATTGGAAATTTGGAGAAGCTTAAGATTGCCTAAGTTGCAATCAGGAGGGAATATGTGGAGCAATTTAGGGCAACAGAATAAACTTAGTTTTTTTAGCTTTTGGAACAAGGTAAAAGGATAAGGACCACGATATAGTTGTTTAAGATTATTCATATCTCTTAGCTCTAACTCATCCAATTTGGGGACAACCATGTCTTCATGAGGAGTTGTTTCATTAGTAATGCATTCAATCTCTGAACACCTTTGAAGACAAAGGTTAGTTAACTCATTCATGCCTCCGACCGCTTGGGCAACATTAGTCATGAAACACTTGATGCCTCCCTTAAGCTCATAAAATTCAATTGTAGTTGCTCTTTGTGCAAGGTCCTTGATTATTGAACCTAACATAGACATATTTAATTGACACAAGGATAAATATCTTGTACCTTTATTCTGAAATACCAAGGATATGCCAAGCTTATCCCCAACTTCTAACTCATACCTTGTCAACTTCCTCAAAGCAAAGGGGCCTGCAAGGAATTCATAGCAATTTGTGTTTCTTGAGTGTGGATGATGTGAGCAAGCATAAACCTCTTCTAATTGTGAACACCTTCCTATTACTTTATAACAACATTCACCTATTTTACACTTTGACAAATCTAGCAACTTCAACTCTTTCAATTTTTCAATTCCATCTGGCATTCTTTCAAATTTACTACGTTGCAAGTCAAGAATTTTAAGTCTTGTAAGGCTTACCAAAAAAGAGATGTCACATAAATCTAGGTTTTGCAATCGCAAACTTTGAAGATTAGACATCCATTGGATTGATTGAGGTTGTACTTTCATCCGATTCTTATACTTGCACATAATAATCAAAGCCTGGAGTCCTTTAGCACCTTCAAATGTTGCATGTGATATTTCCAATGGTGTTCTTGAGCATAACAGTAGAAACTTAAGCTTTGGAGCATCCAATTTAAACTCGAGATTTGGAATTTCCAATCGATAAAGACTTTGAAAATATTCATTCCCCTTACTATACCATGAAGATACGGCATAGCAATCTTTTATCCCTTCATCATCAATCATTTTGTTACATTCTTTTGTACAATTTACGATAATGGTGTGGTCCTCTTTAGATGCTTTCCATAGCACAAAATCACGAACCACATCATGAATTGTCACATATTCTCGTACTGTGCTAAACTTTGGAGAAAAATGCATCAACAATGAAGAGTTAATGAGATATTTTATAGTTGCTCTAACTTGACTTCTTATTGTTTCGAATGAGTCTACATCTCCACATAGGCATAACCCTACTCCATATCTGATAAGATCTTCAACCTCAATTTTATGATCTTCAGGAAACATAGCACACATTAACAACAACATCTTGGCTTCTTGTGTTGCCAAATAATCATAGCTTAATTCAAGACAGGCAAAAGCATCCCTCACACCTTTATCTACATTGTTTGGCTTCACATTCATCAACCTATACAACATTACATTCATCTCATCAACTCCTTGTCCATTCAAGCAAATTCCCATAGCTACAATTGCAATGGGTAGGCCCTTACATTCCATAACAATTGCCCGTGCCACATCTTCTTTAGCAGCATCATTGACATTAGCATGGGTTTGAAACAAATCCCAAGCCTCATCTTGTTTTAACACATTAAGTTGAATCATCTTTTGGCATCCCATCAAGGTACATACATCTAAACGGCGTGTGGTCAAGATAACTTTGCAACTTCTTTGATGATTTCCAGCAATGAGAATCCCTATGGCCTCAAGATTCAGCATAGCCCATACATCATCCAATATTATCAAAATTTGCTCTCCACTTTGTAGCCGTAGAGCTATTCTTTTTGCCCTTCCCGTTTCAGATTCTTCCTCCAATTTGAGCCCCATAGTGTCAGCAATTTCACCTTGAATTTTTCTTATGTTCGGGCTCTGAGAAATTGTAGTGAGCACAACTCGATCAAAGAGCCGTGACTCTTTGGCTTTCTTTCCCACTTCTGTCACCAAGGTGGTTTTCCCTGACCCTCCCATGCCCCAAAGCCCAATTATGGAGCTTCCATCATCATGCAATGCCTCCCACAGCTGATCAAAAGCCACTTGTGTCGAGTTGAAGAGCTTAAAGTTTTGGGAAGAGTGATACTCTATATCCGGAATGGTAACAGGATGAGAAAATGGATTGAAGCAATCACTCTTTGTATTTAGATGAATCATCCTCTGGGTTCTGTTAGCCACCTTTTTGCAGAGACGATATCTCGTCCATGTAGGACACCACCCTCGAAGGCAGCCATTGTTGGCCCTTAGTTGTTCCTCCAAATTCTCCACCTCTTCTATGAGGCTCTCCACGTCATTCTTCCACTTGTCAACCTCACCATTGATCCTGTCAGTCCTGTTGATGGCTTCTTGAACAAGTTCCTGCACCCTCCCTTGCTTCAGTATCAGCTCCTCCTTCCTAATCTCAACATTTCTGCTGATTTTGCCCACACAGAACAAATATTGCAGCTGTTGTAGAGTTGGAACCACCAAATATTCAGCAAGTTTTGCTGCTACGGACACTCCTAGCTCTGCCATTTAATATTGACAGCAGCCTGGAAGGAGAACCATTCATCAAATGATTAATTAAAAATTTCATTCTGAAGAATTGAAGTACCTTAGGTACTTAATCCTTCATGAAGATTGATCATCATGAAGCTAGGAATGATTTTGTCCTCTCCAGAGTAAAATGAAAAAGATAAATTGTTTTGGTTCAGATTTGTTACTCTGATATCAGTTTCGTTTTTTTAGGCCCAGATATGTTCAGATATTAGAGTAAATATATTTAGTGTTTTATGGTTCTATTTTTTTCTAGAAAATCAATGCAATCGTGAAAGAAAGAAGAAGAAACGTGGTGCGGAAATGACAACAGCAATTATTGTCAATTAACAAGCTACTCAAACTTTGAGAACTGACAGATATCACAGAGGGATGCTTATATGTTGAAAAACAAATAGAACAATGGTAAAACAACCAGAAAAAGAAATATGTGAAAGGATAAACTCTGAATCAGGATAGGGATATTGCTTGATACCTGTGATGAACTCGATCTTTCAGTCTTGGGTTGTAGATTTTCAGGAGTGATCGAGAAGAACAGATCAATGGCACAGCAATGGCCAGATCTTAAAAGAGAATGAGTTGTCAACTAAATTGGAACTTGCAAGTTGGGAGTCATAGTAAGTAGATAAGAACCATGTCATGCATTTTTGACGCATTTTCCATGAAGCTTACAAAAGTAAGTTGGTAAGGCCTGCAAATTTTCAAGAGTGAGAAGAACAGAATTACGCTGCAATGATCAAACTTTTCATGAGCTTGAGTCGTCAATTCGGCTTGATGTGATACCGCTCTTTCGTTCTCCTTTCCTTTCTTAAATAATAGAATTAGCCTTAAAGTGTTAACGTTCGTAAGAACACTCCTATGGTCAAGTGTGATGAGTTTTCTTTGAAGTTTTAAGATTTTGATGAGATAAATTTCCAATCCAAAAAAATCTAAACAAATTATGACTTCCACTTAATTGTCATCATTACGTGTGGCCTTCCACTAACCCTTCATGTGGCTAGAATATTAAGTAACATTAATGTGAATTCACAGAACCAGATTCCCAATTCCATTTAAAAACCTTATCTAACACATTACAATAAATTGGAATAATCACAGGCATGACCCGTGTGGAAAGGAATGAAATTAAAAGGTTTGAAAAAAAGACAAAAGCATTAAAAAAAAAAAAGCATCAAGTGATAATTATCATAGTGGGTCTCATTATTATTCCCACTACCATTATTAATCTATATGCCTTAAACAAAGGCAAGTGGCTATTTTATTTTGGAGTTCAGTGGGTTAATCCAGCCTTATAAACTAAAGCACAAACAAATTAAAAGCATTTGGAAGATAAAGAGTGTGTGTGTGCACACACACTCTTTAGATCCTATTTAACTCACTTTCAATGTATTTCACACAAAACAAGAATAAAGTTAAAGTACATTAACTCTTCTTACATTAACAAGTACATATATAGAACCAAATAAAGTCTTATCTCTCTACTCTATAAATAAGACCAGAAGAGTATTTAATCTAATCTAACTAATTAATTAATAATTCAACAACCACTAATTAACCATTAATTAATCTCTGCTATTTGATATTAATAGATACCTGAAAGGAGAGCCATTCATTTTCATGATTCCCTCAAAATTTCATTTTGAAGAACTTAAGTATATCTTACGTACTTAATCGTCTATGAAAATATCATGAAGTTGAAAATAATGCTTTTATTTTCCTAAGCAGAGTAAAATAAGAAAGATAAACTGTTTTGGTTTAGCTTTCTGCCTTTGACATCAGTTTTTCTTGTCCCCAGCTATGTTCAGATGATTGGGCAACAAAATTTAGTGTTTTATGATTATATTTTTTCTAACAGATCGACACAAAGGTGAAAGAAAGAAGAAAAAATGTAGTATGCAAATGACAGCAGAAATTATTAGCAACTAAAAGCTACTCATACTTGAGAATTCAGAGATATCTCAGATAGATGCTGGTATGTGATGAAGAGAAAATAGATTTTCAGGATAGGGACATTGATTCACACCTTTGATGAACTTGTACTTTCAGTCTTGGCTTGTCGATTTTCAAGAGTGAGAAGAACAGAATCGCACTGTGAAGACCACCAGATCTTGAGAGAGGTTGAGTCATCAACTAAGCATTGTAGAAAAATTATTACAGTAGTTTTGTGCCATACGAATTGATAAACCAGAGAAAGAGATAATTCACTGTTGTAAATATTTATGTTTTATACATACGCACTTTAAAATTAAGACATTAAATTTATTTTTTATTTACGTTTTATAATTGATGTTATATACGAATGTAGAGGAGAACAAATATTTTTTTATTAGAATTGTCCAAATGTACATTCTATTTTCAAAAACTATAAAGATTTTTCATGAAATAAATAGGATATTAGACAAATTTGTATTAGTTTTAATGCTATAAGACTCATTTTGACTAATTAATTAAAATATAGTGAAGAGAAATTGAGAGGTAAGATCAATGAGGGGAAAGGGTGAAACATAAGTTCTATACACACTATCAGTATTATCACTTTTAGTGGTATCAATCTTTGTCTAATGTATGACTGTATGGCTTTAGAAGATCTAATTTGATTCAATTATATGACTGAAGTGAGATAGATAGATCTACTCATTAAGAATAAATAAAATAACTTGCACCTTCAAAAAATATATAATATTTTAAGATATTTCACTCTGAAGTGGATTTGAGGTAAATATTTATGTGGGTAGAACTACTTCATGTGGGTTTTCAGATATTTTCCTTATTATTTTTATTTTCATTTAATTTTTTTCACAAAACTTGATAAATTTAAACTTAAAAAATATTGTTTTTTTTGAAGTTATGTTCTATAGAATGAATTTGCACTTAACAAGAATTTCACAGTTGACTTCGTCAATTTCAAGTAGAACAATGGAGACAATAGTTTATAGTCTTGTTTATTGTTAAGTTATTAGTTTAAAAGGAGATGAGATTTCATATTCAAATTTTTTATATCATGCAAGTGGTAGGAATAATAAAATAATGAGCACAAATTTGAACTGCAAGAATTGTATTCCAATATTTTTTTATTTATGCATTTTTGAACTTTGTCCCCTACTTTTATGAAGCAACACATTTTTTAATACGACTAAAATTATTGGGGGAGAAGTCTAAGATAAATTAATTTTAAAAAGATTTGATTAATCACACTTGTTTTTGTATGATAGATTTTTCATTTCATTGGAGCCTTGTATTAATTAGGAGCTCCTCTAGGGAAGAGTCTTTTGAGCTTGTTTGAACCACCATCTTACTATTTTTTGAAGCAATGTTCTCTAAGAAGTTGCAAAATCATAACAATATTACTTTGCCCATAGATCCAAACAATAAATCATTAGTTGATTGGTTATGCTAAGGTGGTATGCCCGCATGGCATCAATCTCACTTTTTTGTTTGGGTTAAAAGGATATTTTTGTTCCTGAAGTTTCCGTGAAAGAGCTGTGAGCACCAATTATGCCTAGGTGACATGCCCATAAGGCAATCCACATCACTTTTCTTCCAAGTCATATTTTTTTGGCAATATGTTTTTCAAGTCATATTTATATGTTAAAAAAAATTAAATAATGGAGTTTGAAGACCAGAATTTGTGGAAGCAGATGAACCTAAATCGTGATTTGCATCGGGTCGTCATATTGAGCATCCTTCACCATCTTTGGCTTGTCTACCATCACCCTCAACCTCGCCGATTATATATTTCACTGAACAAATCTGTAGAGAGTTTTTTGGTGAGTGGCCTTCTCCTCTTCTGTCTTCTTCGTTTTCTTTTGTTATAGCTTTTGATCTTGATTTTTTAGTTCTTGGCCTTATGGTTTATGGGTTCATTTGCTCATATACATGGATTTTGATTACTGGGTTATCAAGTTTTGTTGATTTTTCAATTTCTTTTATTTACCATTTCGATTGCTTTGAGCGTTCTGTGCCTAATAGTGACGTAGATGTGAAATAAATCAACAAAAAATCTATAATTTCCAAGGCGTTATACCCCCTTAATTTCGAAAATTTCCTGGTGCTCACAGCTCTTAAGTGCAAACTTTTGAGGCAAAATGTTCTTATGATCCTTGATAGTTATGATTTATTCATCTAATTCTCATAAAAGATTCTAATGCAATTTTGGGCCTATTTTTAAAATCTGCATTTGCATCAACTCGACGATTTATATTTGTAATGAGGTGTTTTAATGAATTATGTAGCATAATGCCGATCAGGGCTTTTGTCGATCATGCTTATTTGCTAGAGATTAGAGTCAAAATGTTTCTATCAGGTATATGAACAATCTTTTATCGATCATGCTTGATACGCGCCGGTCGTTCACGGTGGTTTCGGTGGCCGGTGGATTTGTTGATGGGTTGGGGGCATTTTAGTATTTTCATATCAATATTATGGACCCCACCACAGAAAAGTAATGTTGTTATACTCTATTTGAAGACGTATATTTTTTTTTATATTTTAAAAATTTATAAGTACTTTTGCATTTAAAAAGATATGTGTATTTTTACAGTTTGGATAAATGTTTATGATTTTTTTTTGCACGTTAACCTTTTTATATATATTAAGTACACTAGAAGTTGCCTTACCCAAACTTAGTTTTAAACATAGGCACATAGCTTTAATATTATTATTAAAAAAATAATTAAATATTCCTAACATGCATATCATCATTTATAGCCTATCTATCTAAAAAGTAATTGAAATCAAATACATCAAAAGTTGTTTTCTTATTGGCCAAAAAAATCAAATGGAGTTTTAAAACAAAAACAAAAACAAAAAAAGATCAGGTGATAGTCATTATTATCAGTCTTGTCACCCCGTCATAATTCAGGAAAATGGTCTACAAAATTGATGGATCCAACCCTAATTTATTTCAAAATTGAAATTAACTGGGGCTATTTGTTTATGCTTTTTTTTTAAAAAAAAAAACATGTTAGGGAATAAAAACAAAAGACATAAAAGAGAGGATCATTTCAAAACTTATCATAGGCACAAGATATTCGAAAAATTATAAGTGATCTAGCTATTTCAGATCAATATAGTCATAAGATTAGAGTTTTCATAAATTCAAATAACCCAAATTTTGTTATCTTTCTCATACTCGACTCTAAACTCTCTTACTATGAGAGATCTAAACTTTTTACAGCTATTTTCAGACTCTTAAGTCATTATCATGAATAGAAAACACTGATCAGAGCATGAACGACTAATCAAAGAGGCAAATAAAAAGAAGTTTAGATGTTCATACCACAGATAAGCTTCCACAATCTTCAGTTGATGATTCTTGGCTTGCAAATTTTCAAGAGCCAGCTGAACCCAATTCCACTTATGTGTTAGTGGTTATCTAGCTATAAGTATTGAGTTGTTGATTTCATCAATCTCACGTAGAAGTAGAACAATGGAGACAATAATACTTTTATAGGCTTTTTTTGTTTCAGTTTATATTATAAGGAGATCAGATTTTATATTCAAATTTTGTATATAATGCATAATATATGATATGGCCTATATATCGCTGCTTGTTATTTTAAATATTAAAATTTCAGCTTTGTTCTGTTTCGTCACTTGGCCCATAGGATAGAAATAATAAATAAAGAGGAATAATTTGAACTCCAAGAATTAAATTACAAAATTGCACGTCAAGATCTTACCTAAAACTCAATAATAAAGTAGAATGGTTGTTTATGGCCGGCCATTATTTAATATTTTAATAAGTCTCATTTACATATGAATATGTGATATTTACACGCCATCTTTGGACAATTTGCTCAGGATATATAGCGACTTATTAGTAATTAAATCTTATCATTATTAGAATTTCTCTGTAAATTTTTTACACAATTTTATTTCAAATAGGATTTTTATAAATTGTAAGAATTGAGGTATCATTTAAATGATTTCTTCTTAAAAAACTATTATTATTCCAATCTATTTAAAACTAATTTATAACTTAGACATCTGCACCAATCAATCTAGAAGAATAATTGTTGAAATATAATTAACAGGTATGATTTTGATTTACTGTACGTAATTGAAATTGAAAAGTTTGATCTGAAAATACAACTTTTTACCCATTTTGAATTATATAGGGATGTCATTATCTTTTAAAATAAAAAAAATCGAAATGTATTTATTGGACCACTTTTGAATTATATATGGATGTCATTGTCTTTTAAAATAAAAATAAATCGAAATATATTTATTGGACCACTCTTCAGAGGTAGGACACCTTGTAGATAGAAATAGGGTTGGATTGGTGACCAAGTCCATGTCTAACTTTCGTTTGTCTGTTTGGTTAGTGTTTATACAATAATTAATATTGATATTTTCTCAGACATTAATATTAAGGATAAAAATCAGCTGCTTTTGATAAAATCTATAAAGCTCAATTCTCGAATCAAATATTATCATTTGTAATTTTTATTATTATTAATGATAGAACAGAATTTCAAAATTTTATTAATGTGATTTTTTTTGTTCGAAAAAATTAATTTAAAGGTCTTTATAGTTTTCCTAAATTTTTAATTATATCTCTGGGTTTTTTTAATTTCTTTTTTCTTAATTTAAAGGTCTTTTTATTAATGTGACTAAAGGCCCTGACCCAAATATATACACTTTTATTAATATTGATTATATTTTTGTAATCATAGGACAAATTTACCTCGATCGGTTGTATTTACTTATAGAAAAACCAATTTTATAGTTACTTAATTATATTATCTTTAATTTTTAATTTTGTATCTATTTGTTTATTTTTCTATCCTACTTAAATGATTTGATATCACTGTTACATTGGCTAACAATGCTAATGGTACTAACGGAACAAAAAGAAAAATGCACAAATATCAAATTGACAATTAAAAGAAACTGTCGGTACTGCAAAACAATTTTTCATTCCCTTAGTGTTTTTGGTTGGAGAGGAGATGATGAAAATGAAGATGGTTGGAGGGGAGATGATGAAAATGAAGATGAAAATGAAGAGAAAATCATCTCCTCCCTTCATTTGGTTTAAAATTTTGGAGAGAATCAAAACTTACATTCTCCTCCCCTCCCTTATCCCGCTTTGGCTCTCTTTTAAATTGAGATTTTTTGAAAGAAAGTCAAAATTTTGAGACAACTTTACCCTACAACTTTCCTATAATTCTCAACCACAACCAAATATGAGATTATTAAAAATACATCCAATCAAATCAAACAAGGTTATTCTCTTAAATATCATCCCCTCGCTTCAAACAAAACATACCCTTATAGATGTGGTCATCTATCCAATCTAACATTTATCCCTTTTTTCATTCAATTTTTCTAATTTCATTCCAAATTTAAAATTAACTTTTTTAGGTCAATGTAATGTGAAAATAAGGGATAAATGTTATATATTAAAAATGATCATAGCCATTCTCAAACCATGTATTCTTTGACTCCAAATTCCTATTCTCAAATTCTTACCATTCAAGAACAAATCCTCCATCCGCACTTTTCAAAAGTTATCTTTGATATCCCTTATATATTTTAAAACCTTCATGAACAACTCCTCCTTAACTTATAATCTCAAATCCAGTTTACAGAGAATGTGTGTGTGTGTACATACACAGAATACACACGCATGTACATATATATAACTTTACCTCACGGGATGAACCAACATTTGTAGTTACCAACTTTCAAACTTTAATCCATTTTCTAAACACTTGAACACTAATCATCATCCATAACAACCAGAAATTTAATCCAGAAAAAAAGGACAAGCTTTATTCTCAACTCCGTATCCAACGTATGTATATATCTAACCTTATTTTCCTTTTCGCCTTAGTTTACTTAGAACCTGAGGTCTTTTCTCTTGAAATCAGAAGCCCCTGTTTCAACACATCAATTCCAGCAACAAAAAATGGACAGGCAGAAAATCAGATGACAAAAATAGAAAGGAAGATCAATATACATGCCCTAACTCGCCATTTTATAGACTCAGGGGCTCAAAATATTTATTAGCCCCCAAATTACCATGAAACCGAAATTCCTTATTGAAATAAAGACCCCTGTTTTTGGTTCACCACATAATAGAGGAGAAAGCTAACATGCACACTGAAACAACAACTCATATGCTCAGTTATCCTCCTTATTGAACCATTAAACTACTTAAAATTCATACTTTGGCCTCAGATCACCCAAAACCCGGGAACCCTGCCTTTGACACAACAAAATCCAGAAGCAAATCAAACATGCATTCTCACTTTAAGCCTCTCTAAACACGAAATCAGTTGTCTTTAACAACATTTTTGCAGATACTTTCACTTTATTACAACAAAATCGCAGCTCAGAGATCATGAAACAGAAGGAAAAACCAAAACCCATTCCTCAAACACACGCAACTCAATGAATTTATTACATGCAAGGCTTGATTTTGCGCACTAATCTTAACATGCATTAAGCGAATCGGCCTCACCTCATATTGCCCAACATTTTTAAAATTCAAACCCTTCCCCAAACCTCACCGTCACTCTCTCCTTCTCTCGCTGTTTCTCACTCTAAGCTCTGGTCCTCTAAAAACAACGAAGAATGAGAGAAAGCAGCCAAGGGTGGAAGCTTTAATGCCTCCGCCACGCGTGTAGCATGTGTGGGTGGGTAAATGTCCAATTTGCCCTCCCACATTTTCTATTTTCACTTTCTAACCCTTTTTAAGATAAATCTAAAATGACATAAGATATTCCAACTAGTAACTTTTTTACCTGAATTTGATTCTCAATAAGCTTCATTTAAAATTTTTGAAGGTTAGCTTTTTTTTAGACTGCACCTATTCTAAAAAACCATCTTTTAAACTGCACCTTAAAAATGCTATCACACCTCACTTATCAACTCTTAATATTCATTAAAAACCATTATCAAACTATTTAACTATCTTCCATACATAGAATTAGCCAAAGCTACAAAATTAAAAACTTACCAAAGTTACTATTCATTTGGTAAATTTTTAGATTTTTGAGCAAACTTTGAAAATTCATAACTAATTTTAAAAAAATTGAAATGGAGTGGTTCAAGTCTCTAAATGAAAATTATTGAATTATCTATTAGGGAAAATATCGATTTGTTCAATTTCTTGGTCAAATAATACAGTTTAATTTGTAAAACTCCACTGTTCATATGGTCATTTTTCAGATTTTTCCATCAACTTTGGAAAACCATAACTTTCTACCTATACATCCAAATTTAGAAAACTTTGACTCATTTTAAAACTTGGAATGTGTGATAGTTTTCAGAAAATTTCAAACTATTTAGACATTATTTACCCTGTTTTACCTTCACCTTAAGTTTAGCATTTGTTAAAAAGCCTTGGAACCTTTTAAAGTTATTTTACATACACACTTTCCTCTCCCTTAAGCACATAACCATATCACTTAGTGAACTAGCATGTTTAACTTATTTACATAGAACATATAACATGCTCCATAGTACTTATGTTTAGCATACAATATTCCAAAAGCCAAGGGAAATAACATAAAATTACTTCCAATTTAACTAAGCTTCCCTTTGCATTTGAAAACCTCCACCTTTAATCTTGTGGCTCCTTCCCTTTGCTCTTGGAACTTTGTCCTAGAATGTGTTATTACGGGAGAGTGAGATTTCAAAAAAAATTCCCATGGGAAAATCACTATCAATGACATTAATGTTGTTTTTTGGGCATGAGTAGAAGAACAAATGATCCGACTCACGTCGAAGGACACCGTCCTTAAGAGTTATTCCGGTGCAACCAGAAAAGATGAAGCGACACTTTTCAGGATTAAACAGATCCCTACTGCCGTAACAGGTAGCATAGAACTGGTGAAAGGAAGTAAGAACTCAGAGAAGAAAATGCACAATGAGAGAGAGGGGTTGAAGGAATTGTTCATATGTCCAAGAGTTCAGACGGGAACTCTATTTATAGACACGGATGAAAGAAGGAAGAGGCACGCTGAAAGCTCTTGATCAAATAGATACGACCATAGGTTGGAAATACCATTGGAGAACAGTCAAAATTCAAAAAGAGAGGTCCCTTAAATCTAAAACTCGAAAAATACCACGCTTTTGAGTAGACCTCTTGACATCCTTCTGGGCTTGATCAACATCTAGGGGAGTTTCAGACTGTATCAAGACATTAACAATGCCATGCATGTCAAGTAGAGTGTAGACTCGTTCCTGCCATTGCCTAAAATTTTTTCCATCAAATGAAAAGACCCTTTCTAATAAACAAGACATTTAATTTAATTAACAATTATTAAACACATATTCATGGTTATAGATTTTTTTTTTTTACCATATATTACATATTTCAGATTAATACATTATGATCCAGGGCACAACATCGCCCACAAATAAGACCAAGGGCACAATTTAACATCAGGGTTATAACCCAGCCCACTAGTCTTTATTCTCCAACACCGTATCAACGTGATTCAGAGCACAATACTTGCCCACAAATCACCAACCACAAAAATCAGAATAATTATTAAACCTTTTCTCAAAAATAGATGTTCCCATATTTTCATCACATAAGTTCATCATGTCTCAGACATACCAAAAGACCAATTTTAATGATAGGTCTAGATTCATCGTAGAATCATAAAAATAAAAATAAAAACAAAGCATGCAAGTCCTCTAAGTTTGGCAATATACTTTTCTCAAAAATAACCAATATAATTGATAAGCCTACAGTGATAGTTATTATCAAACTGCTGGCTCCTTCCCTTCACGCCTCAAACCACTAAATTCCTCTCCTGAAAAAAAATGGTAAGCAACGATAGGGTGAGACATAAAGTCCCAGTAACCAGTAATCAATTCACAGAATATACAATACGGGATTATAAGTCAATGAAGCAGTGCTAATATGTAACATTCAAACAAAAATAATGTTTCTCATCCAATACAATCATATTACACAAATGATCCCTCCATCCAACTCCTCCATATTACTCCATGACATGGATCCGGCTTAATGCGCTGATCAACCCGGCCAAGGTCTAGCAACAACATTAATCCAACCGGTCCCCCTTCATTCTCCCTCCTGGGTCTAGAATCAA